>VWZS01003783.1:625830-766375 GCA_013397075.1 Rhabdornis inornatus
GCCAAATAATCATAATACTTCTGCCCTAAATAAATGTCAATCAAATCAAATACTAAATTTCAATCAATACTGTAGCTTAATGTTATTGACAAAATACATCAAGGTATCACATTGGGTCTTGTGTTCTCCCACAAGCATACTCTGATCATGTGCAAAAGAAGGCCTGTGTCAGTGGAAGATTCAACACACTCAGCAGCTAAGTAAAACAGCAGCAACAGACTGACACATTCAGACAAATGAGTATCCTATTATTTTTTTTTCATCTGAGTATCGCAGAAAAAAAAAAGAAAATAAGCTAGTGGAAAATAATATACTAAGATATTTAAAAACTTTAAATTCTTCTTTTAGAGAAAAGGAAGAGTTACAGTTACATACAGAGAAATTTACCAAAGGACAAAGCCTGCAGAAACTACATTTCAAGACTGTGGTCAAGGAGACAAAAAAGTTCCCCTACTGTACACCTTTATGGGGTATTTAGAAATTGAATTTGTAAAATACAAGGCATTGTTATTGTATCTAAACCAAAATAAATTTGGAATATCCTTTTTAAAATCTTGGTCAAAAGGCACTTTTCCACATATACTTCATCAGGTTGTGAATTTCATCAGGGAATCTCAATGTTGGTAATAACAGGCCTGTGGCATGTGGAATTAAAGACTTTGTACCAGCTCATTTGGGGAATTCCACTATTTCTTTAGTAACATCCATTTTCAACATTCTGAATTTGGAATTTATAGCATTTAAGCCAAAGGACATTACTGCACAAAATAGGAAAAAAAAACCAAAACTCAAAAATGTTGAGCAAATTTCTGGGAAATAATTTTCATGGAGCAGAAAATAAAATATGGAGTACAGGGGATTTAAGTGCAGAAAAATTATTAGCACAATTCAGCTACAAGAAGGAATTCTGAAATTATTTTTCTTTTCTGTTTTTTTTTTCTCAATATAGAATTTGCAATGAAACATAGACTAGTCCTACTTCAGTTCCTACTTAATTTCATAGTAGAAAACAACTGGCTCTATTGAGACCAGAATCAGACATTAAATAGATGCTACCAATCTAGCTCATTTTAGGAAACAATCAACTAAATGGACTATTTATACACACACAGAATACTTCAGCTCAGCTCATTATGAAGCTGGTTCACATTAAGAACAAACAAAGCTCCTTTAAAACTACAAAGGACTGTTATGCATTCATTAACAGATGGATGTACAATGCATCACTTACTCGAACTCATAGAAACAATTTATCTTTCCTAATGTGTTTGGGACAACACCATGGTTACCCAGTTAGAACAGAGCATAAATTTTGCCTGAGAGCCATGGTGAGAAGTCAGAGCATTTAACACCACTCTGAAAAATCTCAGCACTTCCTATGTTGAGATCCTGAACCTCCTGGTGATATCCTCACTGGAAATGAGACCAAATCATTGGATTCAAAACAAAGATAGGCCAAGACATCACCAAATACTTGTTCTATTTCTTCCTTACTTTCTCAAATAAGGAATTTACTTCCTTGATGCCATTTATTAAGTGCAATCATATAAAATACCAGCTATTTACTGTTGGTACCCAGAGAACACCTGTAGACAAATTAAAACCATTGTTTGCTATGAACTTATTATTTTCCTCAACAACATGTTATAACTAACTAACAGCATGAACAAAACAATTAACTACTGGCATAGGAGCAAGTGAAAAACTGGCAAACATATCCCACTGTTAAATATGGGAAGTGCTAAACTGAGATTGATTTAAAGTATCTGTCTTCAGCTAAGCTAATCAAATAAATTTTCAAGGGGAAATATTACGTAGTGATTTTATGTAGGAAATCTTTGCATAGGAGTATTCTAAGCATTTTTTTCTAGTATCTGTTCTTATCTCCTGTTCTGTATTACTGACACAATACAGTGATGTCAAGTAATTTATTCAGGGTCCAAAATGTTATGTTAAAACCTGTCTCCTTGGCATCTTGTTCTGAGTCCTAGCTATTGACCTGAACAGCCTGAATAGTCTCTTTCACTCATCTGAGATATGTCAAAACTGCTTTTCATTGCTTATGCTGAAATCTGTAGTTATGCTTTAAAAAAAAATGAAATGAAAATATGAAAATAATCCATTTATTTTTCAGAAAAGGAAAGGGTTATGGCATTTCATATGCACTCTGACTCTCTTCACGAGAGAAACCTCTTGCTCTCCCTCATTTGTAAACTGCTGTACAGATCACCTCCATGGACCATGATGTAGCAAGAGGAACTGTGACTGAAGGTGGAGAAAAAGTATCTCCTTTACCCTCAATATCAAATTCTAAAGTATGGTCGATTAGCCAAAACACTGTCAGTCCCTCTGAAACCTATCCTGAATTTTTGTAGTGATTTCAATAAGCCACAGTCAAATATTTCCACTTCTAGTGCTGCACAGTGATAGATCCATGATGCAGAGTTTCTCCTTCTTTATTTTGTCTTTTAATTTCTTTCTTTCTCTCTAATTTTCCTTGTTTTACTCTTTCTCTAATGTGTACTTTGGTAATTTGTTCAGAGTGCCAGTGCCCAAGCACTGGCAGAGGGAGCAGCAGGGCTGACCTGTGCTGGAATACTGCAGAGAATGCCAGAGCCCCTCAGCCAACCTCCTGCCTCTGTGGTAATACATTTAAGAAAGGGTAAAAGCATTGCTCCCCACTCAGAGGTCTTTTTCATATTCAAAACCATTTCATGATCAGTAGCAGATCTGAGAAATTTATCATTTTATCTCCAGTATAAAAATATGGAATGTTTGACAAGCTACACAGGAATTCTGCAGTTCTTCAACACACTTTGAAGAACACCCATTAATTTTTAAACTAGATTCTACAAATCGCTCCTTGTGAAACATTTTTCTCATCTGAAAGACAACATTCATTGTTCAGCTATGTAAAGCGGAGTTATTTTGTCTAACGTTCTAAACATAAAAAGAAGATAAAACTATTCATATCTTTAGAACTGTAGAATCATAGGAACATGAAGGTTGGAAAAGATCTCTAAGATCATCTAAGCCCAACCTTTGACTGAATACCACCATGCCCACCAAATCATGCCATTAATGTATCTGTGAAGCTTATTTTGGTTATCGCATGTTGAATTTTTCCTAATTATAATGAGTATTACAAGGCAAAGATGTAAAAAGTGCACGATATTGTGAAATTACACTACCTCTTCCTAAACAACATATAACAAAATATTCAGCCAAGTATGACATTCAATTTGGTCATTTACTGTGCAGAAATTATTTCAGACATCTACTTGGTTGACTATTAGTGTATTTAAACACTTTGTGTGATTCCTTGAATATTGAATGTATAAGACATACAAGGAAAATAATTTCTTAAAAATAGACCCTAGGCTTAACAAAAAAAAAATGCTCAAAGGCTAATATTTATCATTTTTTTGATAAAGAGTCTCGGTACAATCCAGAGTGAAGTGACTGAGAAAGTATCTCTTTCAATGAAGGTAGTGGACATAGTCTCCTTGCAGAGGCATCCACAGCCATGGCTATAGCTCTTCTTTGGAAAACATCTTGATTGATATCCTGGTCCTTTCCTGTCACTGCTCATCTGAGTGCAGAAAATAACTGCAGTAACTATCTAACTTACTTGTATCTATGTTGCAAATGTCATATGATTGCTGTTGCCCAGTCCAATTTCTTGTGTAGATGAAAACTGTTTATACAAAACATATATTCTCTACATTTCAAATTAACAAATTTATATTACTGCATGTAGAAAAAAAAAATACTAAAATAAACATTTCTTAAAAATGTTCTTAGTATTTTGTGCTCTACGGAAGTAAATATTTTAAGAATACTTTGATGTACATTAGTTTAATATTTAATTTTTTAATACTGTATCCTCATTTTTACAGCTGTTTTCATTAGTAAATTACTCTTTGATTATGGCCCTTATTTTATTTTCTTCAGTCTTATTCAAATATTTTTTTATAATTTCTTCGCTATCAAAATTGTAAGTGAACTTTTTAATCAATTTTTTGATGCATATCCATCTATCCTCTATTTTTCCTGTGCAGACAGTACCAATGGCATTTTAGCATTTCTTTTCTTTGTATGCATTAACCTTTCAAAAATATCCTGAAGTAATCAAAAGCTGTAAGCATTTTTAAAACACTTTCAGCTCAAGGAAAAACTGTTCTGCAGAATCCATACAAAACCTGCTATGGAGTTTTTGGCTAACTCCAGTGGCTGGGGTACATTAGACCTCACATTGTATGTCAAACTCAGCAAATTTTGAGACTTGTCACAACACCATGGGTTGATCTGGGCCTCCTGTGAATGGTTACCATGTACTATATCTCCACCATATACTTTCAAAGAGGACTTGGCTCCTCCTGGTAAATCTTCCACATGAGAACTTGTCCACTGTATCTCTTCAGATTACAAGTATGACAGCAATAGACCTTGCACTATGATGCAGCTGGAGATGATATTTGTCCCACAAAATATATATAAATGGTGGCAACTCAGGTAATCAATGTTTTATCTTTACCAAACTGAACATACCTTTTAAAAATAATAATAAAAATAAATAAGTAAAACCAACCTCCATTTGGATGGGTTTCTTATTCCTAACTGAACTGAGCTTTTTAATTCATTCTGATTTTTTCCAAATAACTAAACTGACTGAGACACTATAAAATGTTCCCATTGCCACATGGTTATGATCCAATATGAAGAAACAAATAGACAGACATAAAAGAAGCAAAATAAAGTCTAAGCTTGCAGCCAGGAATCTCTGGAACATTCAAATTCCCCCTAATGCTCTGTAGGTATCAGCACATACCCATGCAGTATTCCACAAAACCTTCCATCCATATGATCAACATTAGGCCTTCACAGAACAGTTAAGTGTTTATTTCCTCAGTAATGATTGCACTCTGAGATTACAGAACCATCTGTAAATTTTCTTGAACCCAGTTCTGTTGCCCTTCCCCATAGGGAGTTAATAAAAGCAATGAGTTCCATGAATTCATGGAGCAGTGGTGTGTTGTGCACCATGGAAAGATAAGAAAATTGGGCATTTTCTTTCTTACAAAAAACATACCAATTTTCTTGGTTAGAATTGAAAACCTTTCTCCTGGTACTGAGAAAAAAAGTGTTCTGTTGAAGTATTCTACATTTAAACTGTAAATATTCTAACAAAGATGAGTCAAACGTAAAAAAAAAAAATCACAATTTTATTGACACATGAATCTGTCTATGTAATATGATATGAATAAGGGATCCTAGATACATCATCTTTAAAATCAGGCAGGTATATAGAAGGGAAGCAATGAAAAGAGGTAAAGAAGGTTTAATATGTAGTTGCATTATATGAGGTGAAGATATGTGCTTTGTAGCAGCTATCCTTTTCTCTTTATAAATAACAGTGCAAAACACCAAGTTGGAATGTAGATTGGCTCTCTCAGAGGCCTGCATTTATACAGGTTATGTCAACATGTGATCATGGTTCTTCAAAATATCACGGGACATCTGATGAACATAACGTCCAAATGAGTCAAATCTCCTTTTGCATCAACCAACACCTACTTCTCAATATTTCTCTTCCAAAACGCATTCCACTTTTGATGCACTCTTTGGGAAACTAGATAACCCATTACTTTCTATGACACTTTGCTAGCTTAAATCTGACAAACACATGAGCCTTTAATCTATTTGAAAGCTCAGTAACACTAATTGTACAACTTCATCACCCAGATAATCTTTGATATTATATGTCATATTCTTCACTTTTCTTCCATCCTTTTGCAACCTCTTTTACCATTTCATTAAAAAAAAAAATCAATAACTGTGGACTACCTTTCTACCATTAATGAAACTGTCAAAAAGATTTCAAAACATGTTAGATTTTCTAGGAATACAGAGAATATGAGCATAACAGCAATTTCAAGATTCTTTTCCCAGCTGCACAGTATTTCCTATCAGAAAACTGTATTGCCTTACCAACAATAGCAGAGAAGCAGAAATTTCCTTACTGGAGAAGACCAAGTGTACCACCTAGGATCTTATATAAAAACTAAGGATTTTTTTCCAGAGTTGTTCATAGTTTACTTTTGCTATCCATCCTGGCCTATGAAAAGAGAAGAAGGAATAGTGGGGTTTGTGTGTATATATTTCTTCTGTAACTTCACATACAAACCTGTGAAAATGGTTCAGGACAGACTTATCTTTCTCCAAGCAAAACAGATCAATCACTTCAATGAAATCAGAATAATTTGGGGGTTTTTTTGTACTTGTCTACCCTTATCACTCTTTCACTTGCACTATGATGCTTCACTGTCTGCTGGAGGTGAGCAGACGATTTTAAAAACTACAACAAATATGTCTGAGTCATCAGGCTCTCTGTAATGACTCAAGCACTCTATGGAAAACAAAAAGGTCACAGTAGAGCAAACTCAACAACCTTTCTTATTTTTTATTCCCAGAAGATATGGGGTATTAAATAAGCACAGAATGGAGGCCTTGATAAACAAAAGTTACAGATAATCCAAGAGAGGGTATGACCTTTTTCACCAAAAATTTCTAGAGGAAGGCAGCAAAAACACTGAAAGAAGTCAAATGGAGAAATTATGAATAAGCCAAAGCCATAAATACTTATTTCTAGTTTCATTAATCCAGGTAGATATTCCTGGCAAAGCATGAAGATTAGAAAACTCCAAATAGAGTAGAGAAGGATTCACGTGGTAAAAAAAAAAATAATGTACACCTACATTAATAAGTTTGTGACTTGTGAAATATAGCATATCTATGAGATCACTTAGCATAATTTTCAGCTTAAGGAAGCTTCTAAGTCTGTTTTCAATGCGGAAATAAAATATAAGTCATTATCATTCACTCTGGTTGGTCAAAAGCTTTTGAAGATGAGGCAGTGACAAACTATGTCTACCAGGATTATACAAAATCAACCACCAGAAATCTATTGTTGATACTGTAGCAACACAGAAATTAGTACTCCAAACATTTCTTCTAGATGTAATGAAAGATATAATTTCCTTTAAGCAGTGACCTTTTTACTAGAAAGAATTGCGATATGTTATTATTGTTTATATGATTTATCACTATATCACCTGTATTTTCATATTTCTGTCACATCCATAAATTCATATGCAAATATGTTTCTTTCCATATGCAAATGAATGTCCCAGCCCATGGCAGGGAAGTTGGAATGGATGATCTTTGAAGGTCCCTTCCAACCCAAACTGTTCTGATTCTGTGATTTGATAACTAAAAATAGGAAAACATTTACAAGGAAGTAAGAGGGAAAAAAATAAAACATTTAATGAATAAATGAAATATGCAGTAAATGGAACAGTGACATTACAGTTGTAAAGAAAGAGGGACGTCAGTGATAAGAGTTCACAGCATAAACTGATGGAAACCACTATGTACACATCATACACACATACAGAAATACAACACATGAAATCAGCTGTGTCATTAACTCTCATATTGACACTTATTATGTCTCTGAAGACTTAAAAAATCATGTCCCTCCCTTGAATCTTCATAATTCATGAAACCAAATTTCATAGTTTTGCACATATATGTAATTGAACGTGATCCGACGTGTCGATGCAGTATGTGTTCATGCTACCACTTATCCTGTCTCTCTGCCTTCTCCACACTGCACATTGCATGAAATCTCTGAGGAAACCAGAAGAATTTGGAGTGCACTGATGAGTCATGTCAGAACCACAGGTGGAAGCAAGAAAGAGGGAGTAATTAAAATATTTCCTCCTGATTGCAGTAGTTTAGGACAGTTCATACATAAACAAGATACTGATGCTGTTCTAACCAGGATGAGGTTCTCAAGATGATATCTCACTCTTTAATTTATTGTTTGTAGGGTAAATGGAAGAGGAACTACACTACTTATTTCAGGGTCATACCACCTCTGTCTACATATGCATACTTATAACAAGTAGACACTCAAGGTGAGGCTGCCCCAGTGCAGAGCAGAGCAGAGCAGAGCAGGACAATCCCTTCCATTGCCCAGCTGGCCATGCTGTGCCTGATGCCCCCCAGGACAGGGCTGGCTCTCCTGGCTGCCAGGGCACTGCTGGCTCAGATTCAGCTATCCGTCAACCAGGACCCCCAAGACTCTTTCCATGGTGCTCTCTCCAATATCTTGTTTTGAATCCGTATGTACATCCTGGTTTGCCCCGTCCCAGGTGCAGAATCTAGCCCTTCTCCTTGCTCAACTTCATATGGTTGGTGATTGCCCAGCCCTCATATTTGTTGAGGTCTCTGCAGGGCTTCTCTGCCCTCAATGGAGTAATCAGCTCCTCCCAATACAGTGTCATTAGCAAACTTACTTAGCATCCTTTCAAGTTGTGTCCAAGTTGTTTGAGAATGTGTAGAAGAGAACTGGCCTGGAGGCATGTGAACCCCACTAGTGAGCAGACAGCAGCCTGATGTAACCACATTTACTACAGTCTCTTTTTATTGTCCCCCACATTTCTGGGCAGCTTCAGCCCCAAGGGTTCTCACTAGCACTCTTGTTTGTCAAGTTCTGGCCTGCCATCTTACTGTTTATCACTGGCAATTGCTTATCACTGGTTTTGCCCCTTTTCTCCTTCCAATCTAGTTTAAAGCTGTGTCAATGAGCCCTGCTATATCCTGTGCTAAGGTCCTTTCTCTCCTTTGAGAAATGTGCTCCATGTCCTGTAGGTGAGGTATGAGGCTTATTTTGCATTCAAGCCACTGCAAGATAAGAGGCTAATATATACTTTTTGTTCTCATTTTAATGCTTGTGTTCTCTGATATTGTGATGACAACAAAAAGAAAAAAAAATCTGGGTACCAAATCTAACTCTGAATGGTATGTGGCAAGGATAAGTAAGTGTTCTCCGTGGTGGGCGTGGCAGGATTAAAAAAATGACTGCAGAAGATCCCCACAGTAATTAGTGGGTGAGCAGTGATAATTTCTAGTGTCCCAGCTTTGAGGTTGACAGCAACGGCCAATGAGCAAATCAGGCCATTAAGAGTGAAACATCCAGAAAACAGCAGCCAACAATAACATCTGTCATGACAAGGCAAATATGAAAATTATAGATATTGTCTTTGCTCACTGCCTCTGTCACTTACATACAGGGATTAGATCTTGTAGAACTGGGAAACTTTTGTCTGTGAAACTATTTTGTCATTTGTGATTCTGTGAATCCAGAAAGTGAAGGAATTTCTAATAGTGAATATGCAATATCGTAAACCACATCTGATTACAGATAAGCTGGGAATGTACAATTTAAAGCAGTAGATGACTGTGGGTGTTATAAAGGGCTGGCCAGACATCACTCCAACACAAAATCAAAGGCTCCATCGTAATAAGATTGAGGAGAAATGCTGGTGCAGTCTTAGGGAGAATGGGAAGGTATTGAATTCTGCCATTATTAAGTATAACCTTTGACCTAATACAGCTTATTTTCCTTGGTAAAGATATTTTCATTAGACAGATATGTCAAATCATGAATTAAAATGGATTCTGTGTAATTTTGATTTATTGACTGGAAATGTAGCATAATAAAATTTGATTTTGTAAAGAACAGTTTTTGATTTCATGCACTTGGTATTACAAGCCTATCTGTTGTTTATTTTTTTATTTCCCCTAATATGTATTATTCATAATAGACAGTCCCTCATTATACAAAGGTAATTAAAACCAAGTGAAATCATCTGTGTGTTATAGTCAGTGGAGTTTTTTACCATTCTTTTCAATTGGGCCAAGTTTTCACTCAATAGGCAAGGAAAGCAACACTTTAAAAATATTCAAGCTATAGCTTATAAAAGAGAGGGAAATGTAACATTTAAGTAAATATGTGTTATAAATTTTTGTAATTTTTCAATAGATTGCCAAGAGTGTGAATAGTGTTTCACTAAGTTGTTGAAAAAATAAACATACACACATGTGTTTTACATTATTTAAGATCTCGACTGTTTAGTGGTGCAGTGTTTTGCATAGGAAATGCTTAATTCAGAGGAACAAATTAGATTAGTTTATTTGCATTTAAATCCCTGCCAAACTTTTACATTGTGGACCTTCAACCCCTTGAAAGGGACAAAAAAAAATCAAAGAAATTAAAAATATACAAATTCTGCTAGAATATAAAGCTTTGGCTGTAAATGAAGATTAAGAAAGTATAAGGAAATAATACCACTGCTTGAAAAAGCTTACATTACACACCATTCAAATTGTTTTCCAAAACGCTTACCTAAATGAGTTGAAAGGCCACAATTTTATACAACAAGAAATTTTAATTAAGCCTTGTGCTTGAAGTGTTTCTGCAATTACTCCCTTTGGTTCCATTAGGATGTAGCCTCAATTAAAATGTATTGTTAATATTACAAGATAACATTTGCTGGTGGCACAAAATGGAAGCTATGCCTCCATGTAATTTTAGATTATTCCTTGCTGCGAGTTTTTGCAATTATTTTTTGTCAATAATGCTTTTTTTCTATTCTCTTGCCAATGAAATATTTTTAATCAATACACCCAAACACTGAGCCTCTGAAAACAGGCAACTTCTACAAAATTAAATACGTTTTGCACACTAGAATTTAGTTAAAATTTTCCGTTATTAATTTTTACTGTATTAAAATAACAAGTGAAAAATTAATAGGGCCACATGATTCTCTGACTTTAGGAAACAAATATTGTAATTGTGAGGGGAAAAATCCCCAGGATTACATCTTTCCACTTTAATTGACATCATTAGTCCTTTCTCGAGTGATAACGTTCATTGAGGGCATTTACTTTCCCCACTGACATTCTCTGTCTATTGTTAAGTTATGCACAAGAAATTAATTTACTAGTTTAGATGCATTTTCACATGCATTTGTTTATCTGCATTCTTAACGTCTGTTTTTTAAGTGTTATGCAGAACCATAATTGTTCAGTATTCCTTACATTTGGTAGTATATCAAACTTGTGATTGAAAACGCAGTTTTTAATGATTAAGTAGATTTTAGAACAAACTCTTGTCATATGGGCAGGAAAAAAAGGAACAGTTATTTTCAACAACTAATAAAAATAGCATTTCTAAATGTGCAAGTAACACTATATAAGCACACTATTGTTTGTTGGAGGATTAATTTTTTGGAGTGAGAAAAAGTAACAATTCTATTTTTTTATTCAACTTACAAGTACTTTTCTAAGAATACATACAAATTTGACCCACTCTATTCTTTTGCATAAAGCAAGTACCAGAGGGCTTCAGATTCCCCCAGTTCCACTCTATTTTAAAAATGCTTCTAAAGAATGTCTAATTCTTTGAATTGTGGCCAATGGTTTGTAAATATTTAGTATCATATTCTTCAGTATTTATTAGATTAAATCAGAAATAAGAATTTGTTTAGATTCACATTTAACTGCCCACAATTTTTAAACATTGTCCCAAAGCCTGCTACCACATTTATATAATAATTCACACAATTCACTCCAGTATTCCTGTTAAACTCAGACTGTCCAGCTCTCTGTGAAAACCCTTGAAGAGTCTGAAGTGCTCCTTTTTATCTGTGATGACTCTCTGGGTTAGGGAGTGCACCTTGTTGGTATTAATGGCTCACCACGGGATGGTGAGGGTTTCAATGAGGCAGGACCAAGTCAGCCTTTGAATAAAGCATTTTAGCTCAGAGCCTGACCCTAGGAAGGAGGATGATTTCCTCTCAAAGCTGACCCAGGGGAAGGAGGCAGCAGAGCATCTATCTCACACAGACAGAAAGGGTGGACATTCCCTCCCCTGCACTTCTCTTGTTCATTTTTGTGAGCAAGTGCCACTCACCCCAATCTCCTCTGCCTGGTCTGTTTTTCTGAGCTGGAATGAAGAAGTCACAAAACAGCCTCCTGACCAAATCTCACTAGCTATTGCCTCTGACAGTCATATTCCAATGGAGATTGAGTAAATGCTACTGGAAAGTGAGTGGGTGAAACAGTGAGATTTTAGCACATTCACAGAATCACAGAATGATTGAGGTTGGAAAGGACCTCTAGGGGTTTTAGGGGAGTATGTAGAAATACTTGAAACTTTCTTTGGAGTTAAATGGGGAAAATAAGAGACAGAAACATTTTCGGAGGCTATGACTTTTTAGTGCTCATATTTCTGTTGCTACAAAAAGTTGCAGAAAGGACAATTCTTTTTCCTCCTGTTTAAATTGAAATTAAACATATCATCTGTCTTGCTTTTCTCTCAGGGAAAATAAAATTCAGAATTTTAGCTTTCAAGTTCAAGGCAATGCCTTGAGCTGTTAAATCTACCTCATCTTCATGAACTGTATTGCAATGCAAATTTGTAGTATGGAGGTAGTCAAGCAACAGGTACAATTGTGTCATGAAAAAAGTTGTATGAGAAGAAATAATAATATATTTTGCATGTGAGGGTTTATTAGGGTCCAGATGGTGTGAGCAATTGCATATCAACAAGATTGTAACACCACCATTAGATGAAACACTTTTGTGGGGCACTCTCACAGGGTCCACAGTCAAAGACACCAGTGTCTGAGGGATAGCTAACCTTCCAAAAACTCTGAACCACATGTACTGTGCAACTGTTTGGCCTCAGAGGACAAACTGTATCTAATTAAAAGCAAAGCACATATGATGGACATGAGAGGAACTCAGTACCATCTGCTCTACTACTGATTAAATCCTTTTACACCACAGTTTGCCAATGAAAACATAGCCTTTTGAAAAAAAACAGTACTCCCTCTCCTGGCAAATCTAAAGCCCTGTGGAAGATACTGTGTCATACATCCTGGTAAGGTTATACTTCTTAATGGGCTACTACATGACTAATGGGAATTTTACTAGGCAGATAGTACAGACTATTAATCAGTTCAAGTTGCTTGTATATTTCAATAGGATGTATATCAATTATATTGATACCTTTATAAATAAAGCCCTAAAAATAGAGTTATGATTTTTAAAGAATTTTTCATACATAAAATTTACATATATATATATATATACACACAGATATGTGTGTAGGTGCTAGATAATAAGTATTGCTATGACTGGGCTGCCATCTTTCAAATGGTGTAATAAAGTTCAAGACAACTTTTTAAAAAGAGAGACAGTAGAAGGATTTTAAACAGAAATATTCCAGTACAATTATTACCCAGGTGATTACATTCTTCTCTAAATTGCTCTGCAGCTGGATGGAATATACTACCCACTTTCCACACCGTAAGGAACAGACTGTACTTCCCATTTTAAGCCTGTGAAATGTGTTAGCTAGAAACCTTTCCTAGCTTAGAAGCAGATTGAAAGGCTGAGGTAATATTTGGAGAATATTTTTACATCTGTCAGTGAAAGTATTCAATTATCAAAAACAGACAAGCTATGATTTTTTAACATCCCAGTATGTCTCTGCTTTTATCCTTCTTGACATCCTACAATTTGGTTTTCTTTCATAAAACAACCGTGCTGTACATTTCCAGTTAGCTTGGTATATTATGATACATTGAAATCTCCATTGAGTTTTCACTAGTTTTCTCCCTCCTTTTCAACATATAAACTGAATTACCTGAATAAAAGCAGATCTCCTTCCCTGATTAGTTCAAAATTGGCAAATTCCATCAATTTGTTCTTCCTAACATGATACAAAAAATAGGGGAAAAGGAATCTGCTCTCTGCAGACTTAGCTACTTCTGAACTACTGTTCCTAGTCTTTTATAGCTAAGATGTTAAGTGGTTTTCCCTCTCAGATCGCAAAGTGTCTATTTCCTCAGGATCCTCTGCTGAACTTTCCCAGGCAGCAGTTGACAGCTCAGACACCCACAGCATGACATGACAAAAACCAGCTACACAAACAGACCACAAGAGCTCTGAAAAAAGTCTGCTTTCAAATACAGCGAAATCAAGTCTCATACTATAGCTGTTTCTTTGCCTCTGCTTTTATGAGAAGTATTTTCCCTCTCACAGATTTTTTAATTAAACAGCCAATGCTAAAATATTTTAGAAGTTTCTCATGTGTTTACTTCATACAAAAAAACAGATTTTTTTTCTTTAGTGTTTAATGGCATACTCTATATAAATACACAGTTCTAAGAGGGATATTAAATGGAATCTATACTGTTACGTAGAAAGCAATTGCAGTCTAGGCTAATGCCAAGGAGCAATTACAGCCTAATTGCCTTAGCTTGTTTGGCATGTCATAAATGTTTTTACAATAGTTCTTAGCAAATGAATAGTCAGAAAACAAATTTCTGCAAGTTGTGGAGAAGTTACTACAGCCCGTTAAGGCCTTCCTCAAACTGGTTCCATATTCTACCATCTGCAATGTTCAGAAGACATTTCCCTGAGCTGTAAATGCTATTTGTCTGCCAGAAAAAGTTATTTTTCTAGTACTTAAGCTACATTTCAACAAACTCCACAGTATATGAGAGTAGTTTAAAAATGTTGTTGTTCAAGGAGCTAACTTTTCCAACATGAATACTAAAACCATTAGAGATCATATAGGATCCATTAATTTGTTTCCTAGGGATTTAGCATTAAACAAAGGACCAGTGCAACCTCAATGAAATGTTCTGTGAAACAAAAACCTGTGTCACATTAAAAAAAGACAGTAACTTGTCCCTCTAATTTGATGCTTATGAAGGACAAATTCCATATATGCTTACTTTTCTAGATGCAACTTGCTCAAGAAAGCAGGATTTTTTAAAAACTGTGAGACTGAAAAAAAAGGTAAAGGAAAAGGAAAATGACAGCAGTCACACAAGAAGAGCTACAGGTAATTTTGTTGCCATGGAACAAAGTGTGAATTGCACAGGACACAGGAAGAAAGTGGAAGTACATGCTGCAAACTTCCTCACTAATGGATCTTTTCTGCGGACTTTAGACAATAGGGTTTCTTTTCATGATGCACTAGCCCTGGAGGCACTCTCAGGAGATGTTAATAAGACAGTATTGTTGGATACCACGTATTGCCACACACAATGGCAGAGAGGATTTTCAGTAAAGGCAGACAGTGTTGTAACACTTTGCATAACTTGCCCAGAAGACCTTTCTTTTTCACCATTTTCAGCCATTTTTCTGTGTCCCAGGGGACTTCTAACTAAACAGAAGAAGAAAAGATTGGAAATGAGTGTGACAGCAAAATACTAATTGCATTGAGGATAAATACAGAAGCTAAGAAGGTCTCCAAAGATAACAACTTGGCACACATGAATATTGACATAGAAATTCTTCTGTCCTGATAGTTCCTCATACCAATTCAAGCATGAACCAAATAACATCAGTATTTATCAGCTGATAACAACTGAAACCAATAGTTACAATGTATTGATTTTAACATTTTCGTTGCATAGCACACTGTGTCCCCAAACCTTACAGCTGGCAGGGACATTTTAAGGGCATCTAATTGTAAGAATTCTGGAAGAAATCCTCTTGGCACAATACATTTATATATCAGTGATATGTGTATATTTGGCATAAAATATTTCTCTTTTCTTTAAAATCCAATCATTCCTACAAAAAAAAGTTGATCTCCAAAATTGTAATTTTATTTGGTGATCATTGGAGAATCTTTAGTAAGTCAATTGCTTAACTTTTGTGTTTAATATTTATGTTAGATCAAGAACAGTTCCCCTGTTTTTCATCTCTATGACCCTATAATTTTTATCAACTGTTTCTAGGATTATACTTTGTCAAAGTGATGGTAAAACAATAAAAAGAGATGGATAAGTGTAAATTGCATTTTTTCTTTACATTTAGTACTATTCAGTTTTACTCTGGATATATCCATTTGACAACACCAGATAGTCTTAAAACCACAGACAAAGCTCATTAATTTGACTGAACATATAAATTGTTTCTAAGATTCTGATGCTCTTAAGTATACCTAATAGCTCAACAGCCAAGAGAAAACAATCTTGGAATTAATGATGTTTGTCATTTACTATGAAAATCCACAGTGTGTCTCAACGTGTTAGATTTCATGCTTCAGTTTTATGCTTAAATTAGAATTTAATTATTCAAAAGTGCTCAAATTCTTCAACTGTGTGGCTAGGTTCCCAAGCAATTTCAAGGATTATTTAAACAAACTGAGCTCCTGATTTTGAGACTTGCCCATGAGAAAAAAAACCTGCTTATTTTCAATTTGAAATCGGTACATGGCATACATTCCATTCAGGAGGCAGTAAAATCTGCCACTACACAATAATTGCAAACCTCTGGATAAAGACAAAGAAAGAAAGGGATTTAATTTGATTAGCCTCCAGCATTATTCATTTAACTCATCTGGGAACTATCCAGCATTAAGTCTTCCAGTGAAGGTCATAATTCTTCTTTAATTGTTTCCACCTGGTACAGTACTGTCATCAATCCCCTGTTCTCCACCTTTCTGTACTTGGCTCTCAGCCCATCACTCATGCCCTCACAGTCTTCCCTTGCACCATCATTAAGGGGTAAGGAAAAAGAGGTTTGGGTTATTTTTGCTGGGACAGATCACAGAACCTCCAGCTTGGTTTCCTCCTTTGCTGGATGATTTCCCTGTGTTCAGTCCCTATTTCTCTTTACACCTCCTAAGATTTAATTCCTGCCTTTTTTCTGCTGCATTCAGAGATGCTGAGCTTTTCCTTACAACCTGTCCCATATCCCAGGATAAAGTTGACTTTTCTAACTCTTCCCCTTTTCTGCCCCTTTTATAGTGCTCCCCTATACATCACCCCCTGCTCCCCCCTCAAAATATCTCAGTTCATAAAAATCCTTTAGCAGACAAAAATCTTCACTAGCAAATTAATGCACAAACAAGAGACTTAAGGCTCACTAATTCAAGCAAAGACACTCATTCTACAAAGTCAAATTCTCTATACTTAGGCAAATTCCATTGCTTAGCATGCTAACCCAAAGCAGGCTATGTTGTTATGTTCCCAGGCATCCTGAGGAGAAAAGGGAAACTGTGGGACCCTAAAGAAATTACCCTCAACAAAGGTGACCTCTTACTTCCCTTCCTCGCACATTGCTTTTATGATTGCAGTGACTTCATCTGGGGAGTCAGACCCTATACACGAAATCTATAAGCATTCTGTTACTGGTCATTTTTCTCTGAGAGACTTTTATCATATTTCCTAATTGTAATGATCATGAAAGGAATTTTAATTTTGGAACATAAATGCAATCTGCACACTAGCAAGCACACACATTTTACAGTAAATATGTGGTGTTAAAACAGTAAGCAGTAAACATTTTTGAAGGAAACTTAATTTGTTTTTAATCAGACCAGATAAGAGTGATTATTAATGATGGTGAATATATTTATCCAGGAACACAGGCTTGCCTAGACAGGAAATTTTGTATTAGTGGAACAGCATTTCTCAGTTTATTGATTTATGTCTAAACTAAATGAGAATATGTTCTATTGCTCTTGAGGTGGATGACATGAGATTGAAGTAGGTATTTTAATATCCTGTTTAATGTCAAGTTAGAAAATTAGGTTCTTCCTCAACCTTTGAGTTTTAGTCATAAAAGACTGATGGTTCAGGACCTCCCAGTGTTTCACCATAGACCATCTATTCAAATGGAATGGGCTGACAGCCCCAGGCTGCAAAAATCCTTAGCTGTTTATGGGAAAAATATTTCCTGTCCATTGGATTGTGAAGGTAGCTCAATATTTTTGAATCAATTCATGTAAAGCTATTTGTACATGTTTTTTTAGATATGCTAAAGAAACTGAAAGCCTGGGTAGCATTGCTAATAAGATTTATCTGGTAAAATAGGTTATATAAAAAGAAAACACGTAAGAGAGAAATTAGTCCTATCAGAAAGAACAACAAAATTGAGCTGGGAGGTTCATGTTTTGGGACAAATACATTGCCTTTCCCTTGCACTTACACTATTGCTGAAGAGAAAACTCTTATCTAGTCACATGAAAGGCCCCTCTTCTCTACCTATAATACTGAAGATAAAACGGATCCTATCACATTTTTACAAAACAAAGATCTCCCACTTCCCATTGCTTAGGCAAATGTGACATGTTATTACTTCAAAAAAACAGATTATCTTGTTGCTTGTTTCTGAAATTTTTGCACAACATTACCTGTCAGCAAACTGGTTTGAGACTGTGCAATAATGATTCTGTATTTTTTCTTCAACATTCAATGCCTTCTGGAAACCATATTGCAGATCATCTTCCTAAAAATACCTTTGATGTCTGTGAGCCTTAGCAAAGTGCTTCTATTAAAAGACTGCCTCTCAGTTCAGTTTGTTTATTTCAGTTTGTTGTATATACACATTTTCAGCTCAGAGCAAGAAGATGAACGAAAATAAATAATGATACATTTGCAGTAAGAATTTTGTGGCAAAGACCTTTAGTAAGATATTGTGGCTTCAATGCAACCACAACACAATGACAAACTTCCTTTGTAAATGACAGATCTAATTGTAAAGTTAAAATTATAGTTCCGTGAAAAAGAAAAGAACAAGTGCTGAAGACACAGTATCTACTGTGTATTGACACATGTGGCTATATTCCCAACAAAAGCATCCCTATTATTCATTAATTGATTTACACTTTTTATCTTTCCATAACATGCAACATTTATTTACCCTTACATTTTGAGGCATTACAGTTTCTGCTGACATGGGTATTTTCTTAAAATAGAACATTACAGCAGTCCCCTGCTAGATGTTTAAGCCATGTGTATGTTTATTTTTAAATTTTTTTCTTGAACTTTCTAACTGTGAGCAGGCTGGGAATGTAGAGTCATGATGAATGAGAGTTTGCTTTATAAAAAAAAAAGAGAAATGTAGACATTTGATGTAACATTGAAGAATTCACAGCCTCCTACCTTAAAAACAAACATTTCCCGGCGAAGAATAGCCAGAGTGTTGAAGTTCCCATCACAGATGTTAGGCTTGGCTCCGGGATAGGAAGGTTTGTCACCAGTGGGTGGCCGGGGAGGTTTAGGTTGTCTGTCATTCTTTCGTGGGTCTGCTGGAGGGACTGAACGATGTGGGGGCACTGTTGGCAGAGGTCTGGTTGGTGGTGGTATCCTGTCAGGTGGACCTTTAAAAATAGAGCAGCTGGATGTAATATACAAACCCACCAAAAGAAACATACACAACAAAAACCAGCTGTAAGCTGTACAAACCCAGCTGTGAAAGGGGAATGAAAAAGTGGCCTAGCATACCTTTCTGATGTTATTAAATCATTGAATCATAGAATCACAGAATATGCTGAGTTGAAAGGGACCCATTAGAATCACTGAGTCCAGCTTTTGGCCCTCCCCAGGACACCCCAAGAGTCACACCACGTGCCTGAGAGCGTTGTCCAAACGCTTCTTGAACTCTGTCAGGCTGGTGCTGTGACCACATCCTTGGGGTGCCTATTCCAATTACCAACTAGGCACTGGTTATAAAGGGTATAAAGAATGACTACCAAAACCAAGGAAAGTAATTAGTTTTCATTATTCAAAATCTTTCTTTTTGGAATAGCAGTCCAATAAAACCAAAGGATGCTTTGAAACAATCATTTCAGATGAGAAGTAGTTCAAAGCAAATTGCTTGCCAAATGAGTAAGAGCTCTTATAGCAGAATCATTTTCTCTCATACAAATCAATGGAAAAAAAACTTGTTCCTTATAAGATCATCATCAGTCAACAGATTTTCAACCTATAATTTCAATCTATAATCATCAATTCACACAGGCATATATGTTGCATACCTGATACTTCCTACTGACCAAATTTTTAGATCAAGCAACATCCATTAGAGACAGGACATTCTCAGCTTTTTCCAATGTCCCTTGGTAAGTACAGGAACTCCAAAAACTGGACCTCAAATCCTAGGCATGTATATTACACACATACCCCATCATCCCCTGCCATGATTCACATATTTTCTTCAAGTGAGAAATTAAAACTCCGTAGAGCAGTCTTAAAACATTTTTCTTAATTCAAATATATTATTTATCAAAATATACAGAGTTTTACAAAATTACTATCCCACTCATAATTTCTCTGCCTGCAAGACATGATACTGTCTGCCCATGCCAGACAGATACTGATCATAACCATAATGGCATACTGAACGACTTGAAATGAGTGTACTGAAAATGCCTTCCCCTCTCTACACATATCAGCAACATTTTTTTTTCATTAAAATAAAGATAAGAAGCTTCACTTGGATCAGTAAGATGTCTGGAAACAAGATGAATGTTTCAATTTTTGCTCATTCTATTTAGGCCTCTCTCCAAATCATTTAAACACATATTCACTTTGACTTTAAAAGATAAAGAGTTTGCATGATCACCTTCAGAAACACTTTTGAACAGTAAGACAACTCTAAAACTGCACAAATAACATTTGAATTTCTGAGAATTTTACAAAAAGACCACATACTTTTTATAAAAAGATGGATTATGTAAGGAAATCTTAAACTTGCCAAATAGTTGTCATGCAATTTGATAAGGCATTTATTTCATTCACAATTTTAATACTTGTGACATTTATAATTTACAGTTAATAACAGTATTTCAAAGAATACTGCAGACCAAAGTAATTATTTTAATAGGTGTGACATTTTTATTGAGGCATATGATTCCAGATCACATCTTGATTTTAAAGGGAGCAAAGGAATCAGCTTGCAGTAGCTTGTCTTGGAAAGTTTTTAACCCCAAATCAAAGGTTTTTTATGCCATTTGGTGGTGATGTCAGATATTACTTCCCAGGGGTAACACATTTCTCCTAAAGTATAGCCCACAGCTGTTTGAGCTTAGCAGCTAGTTTTCAGCAAAGTATTCTTGTCTAGCCCTTAAGTCTAGACTACCAACTTATGAGGTCATGAGAAACAACCCTCCTTCCAGCTAATCACACAGGAAAAAAACCCAACCAAACAAAACCTGATCAGCCAATCATTCTGAAATTGCTATTTATGCTTTATGAAAATATATATTTGTGCTTGTGAATATGATATTTTAAAATTCTTGCTACTATTACACCATGGAGTCTGCAGATTTCTAGTTAGCAGTACAGTAGTTCTTCATGATCATAGTTGTCCTTTCTGGTAGGAAAGATAAAGAAGGAACGGCCCTCACAATATTCAACATAAACACAACAAACTTCACACAGGAAAAACTAGGAGTATATAATTTAATCCAATGCAGATTTAATTAAGGAATATTAAGCAAGGCAACATAAAATTATATGCACTAGATACAGAGCATTAACACAGAGACACGACAGAATTTTCAATTCTAAAAATAAAATATATCTTTAAAGAAAAAAAAAAAAGGAGACCACTTAGCATATACCAATAGAATCAAAGCCATTAAAACCAAAACTAAAACTAAGTCTTTGGAAATTTAAGAGATAGTAATATTGGAGTTAATGTTACATTCAACCCATAATCACAATTATGTTATTGTTTGGGCTTTTTTTAAAAGATTAATTGCCTTGTTAAATGCAGAATTTATTTGCAACATGTCTATTTTATATCAGGCCATAAAAAAACTAAATTAACATATTTTAAAGAAATAGTCCCTTCTTTACCCTCTGTAGGGACTGGTGACAACACTATTTTGAGATCAATTTGTTATATTTATTATAAGAAAGGGTGTTTTCAGGACCTCAGATTTTGAGGGAAATTTTCTGTATTATAACCGATATACTGAGAAGCAATCAATTCATCCAGTTACCTGAGCTTGGACATGTGTAAATAATCTCATTAAAGGCTTGCATTTCTTAATATTTTCATAGTTTGGAATAATTTTGCATGAATTTTCTTTATGGATTTTTTCAACATTTAAAATTACTATTCCA
This sequence comes from Rhabdornis inornatus, assembly GCA_013397075.1. Lineage (NCBI taxonomy): Eukaryota > Metazoa > Chordata > Aves > Passeriformes > Rhabdornithidae > Rhabdornis > Rhabdornis inornatus. The sequence continues at coordinate 647,628 of VWZS01003783.1, forward strand.
GACGAGTGCAAATTTGAATATAAGTTGTGAACAGTGAGAAACAAAGTAAGAGCATCCTCAAACTCTTTGGATGTTTTACTCACACAGAGACTCTGGCATAACAACTGGTGAAGTCCACACTAATGAACTCTTTGGGGAGGTGATATGGACAGGAGGACCTCAAAGGCATTCTAAACCAAAAAGCTTGTGTTGTCTGATGAGAACACGACATACCATATATCTTCTGGATGCCCTGCAAATCGTCATTAGGTAGTTTGAAGTTGTCAGTTTCCATATATTGGTAAAATGGAGCCATGATTGCAGTGGGGTCATTAGAGTGCTCCAAGCCCAGAGCGTGTCCGAGTTCATGCACTGCAACTAGAAAGAGATCGTTTCCTGTGAAGAGAAGGAAAGGAAAAAGACCTTTGAATCCACAAAGCCAGTGAAAAAAAATAATACACAGAGGACTCTGCACTTGCAAGATGTTTTCACTGCATTTGAGTTTCACAAGGTAATGAGTAGTAATCAACGGATCACAAGGCTATCAAGGATAATGTGACAGAAAAGGCAGTTTTCTCCTGTTTTTTTTCCTCTAACAAGAAAACTATTATGCTACAAAATATAATCTCACAGTCATCATAAACATAAACCTTTTAAATTGATACACATAGTAAGTGTAGGGTTCAAGTGTCATAACTATGTCTAGGCTTTTGGGCAATTTATGACTTGGTGTTGCCATGAATCCAAATAAAAATGCTTCAATCTAGACATAGTTCCAATAGGAAAATATCTTGGCTTTGTTTGGTAAACTTCACAAACTGAAGACTACCTATTTAGGACAAATCCCACAGAGCACTTAGTCATCCAAACACTTGTAATCAGACCCCTGCTGATTATATGTAGATGTTGTGCATTTCTTAATCACCGTAACAGAAATCCTAATGAGGAAAATAGATGTCCTAATATATCCCACTGTGTAATTCCTTGAAATAACTGTAGTTTTATTATTTAAGTATTAGAACTTTTTAAATTTTTGTAGGACTAAAGAAAAACCTCAAAACCATGCACTCATGCTATAGACCAGCTTAATATTTTTGTAATATTCTCTTCTAAAAAGTATTTTTAAATTCTTTATTACTAAGCATTAGATACAATTGGAAGATTTGGCAGTAGAATTATGGCACTCTTCTGAACCAAACACAAATCAAAGCCAACTGGATCTTTTCTAAAAAAAAAGTTTCAGAGCTGGACCTCTGTGGTACTAATTTTGTCTATTTTTGCTCATCTAAGATTTCATTCTGCATATCTTTCTATGAGTCTTTCATACAGATTCTGTTGTACTTAATCTGTCACAAAATGAGACTTCAGAAAAGTGTTTTGGACCAGGAGAAAGATTCCAGTTTTCTGAATAGGGTCAGATCCAGAATATAGCTCATTTCACCACCTAGTGATGGGAAGAGCTATCCTCCAGAAGTGCATCCTGTCCCACTGACAAGAGAAGCACTCTAGATCAGCAGCTTGTGCTGACCATCTCATTTTTAAATGCTGAACTCATGTGAAACTGGTGTCACCTACAGCAAGTAGTTTCTTGTTGAAAGAGAAGTATAAATAATGAAAAGCCTGTGCTTTGGCCTAATAGTCATATATTGGTTGTGAATATGAAAAAAAATGTTCAACTTTAGCTCTCATCCTATATTCTGTAGATTCTTTGGGGATAGACAGTTATTTTCCACTGCTGGAACTTGATCTGAAAGTACTTTTAAAATGTCAGTAGTAATATTATTAAGTTGCATCAGCAACAAAATTACACGTATATACATTACAGAACTTTGAGGACATAGTTGACAGTATTTCAATTTTTCAAGCATTTCCTCTTGTTGACACAAAAAAGTAAACTTCATCCAAAGTACATATGAAAGAGGAAACACTAGATGCCTTCATAATGTATGATGATGTCTGTAAAATAAATTTTTGAATGAAATCATGAAAACAGACACAAGTAAAACTATATGCTTAGTTCACACAGTCTTCTCATAACTTCTGATTCTTAATTTGAAAATATGACAACTAAATGGTCTTGATCTTTTATTCACTATAACTGTGCAAAAAAATCATATCTTTCAAAAATTATTGTGACATAATGTGCTTTTAGAAGTGAGAAGTTTATCCTATCATTTATAATTATGTGGTTTCTAGATGAAATGTTTTGTGACAATATTTTTCTTAGATGCAGCTCTTTTTATAGTAAAGCAGAATCTCAATGTGCTGTTTCAATAGGTTTGATAAGCCTAACTGTCCTCGTGACAAATGCTCTTGATATCTGAATCTGGCCTATATGCAGACAAAGATGATCTTGACATCATCTCATATGAATAATCCACAGCCTCTGTAGCTAACATCAGCATAGGAAGTGATGCACAAAAGGAACTTTATAAAGGTTTTCATTCTGCACTTATAATGGAATAATTAATGTAGTTTTAAATAATCATAGGTTTAAGATGGAAAGACAGAAGAGTATGTTACTGTACTATAGCTTTCGTACTACGATGAAAAGTCTCAGATTATTTTTCAATTATTTTCTGAGTTTTGTGAAAGTTCTAAACTAGTTTTATTAGAATGCAAAATTTCTTTCTCTGGCATTAACTTGAATAATTAACCAGCAACCTCCTTTTGCTTTTCAGACCTTCTGAAAACAAATTTCCCTCCTATGGCCATGCTTTCTACATCATAATTAAGAATATTAACTCTTGTATTAAAAAATGCACTAACAAGTTGGCCACATTATTTACTGAATTATTTCAATATAATTTTGAATTAAGAGTATTTTTTCTACCACTATCAGTAGATGAAACAGTTTTCTACGTGTTTTACCTCAACTGTTTAAGGCAAGAAGTCTGGGAAGTTAACTAGTTATAATTTCTAAAATGTCAAGAAACCACAGTTAATCAACAGTCTTGGAAGAGTCTTCTACCTCTATTTGTGCCAGTTATGCAATACATGAAGCATCAATACATCCTTTGGTTCTCAGTCCTTATTGAGTCCCTTTACAGATTTCTAGCAATTCCTACATTTTGTTCCATGTTGATCCAAAAGACGTGAAATACATAGTAACAGGGAAATAAATAAAACTGCCTTTCAGCTACTGGCATATCTTCCTTCCAGAATCACAGATAATGAGCATATAGTAGAGCACTTCTACCTAGTACTAAGCGACAGTGGGACCATGTCAGACAACAGATATTGTCATTTGGATAGAGGAGATTATGTAAAGAGAAAACAAAACAAACAAAAAAACCCCAACCAACCAACCAACAATCCCCAAACATTACATTCAGTGTCTGACTGCCCCTCTGGATTTAGTCTTTATTTCCACCTGACGCAGTGCAACTTGTAGCCATCAGGGGAGCCATTAAGTGCGGCAAAGGCAGAGCAGCCCTTGAGCAAATGAATAAGGGGGAAGGGAGAAGGTCGCAGGAAAGAGCTGGGAGAATAATATTCTTGCCTGGGGTGACAGTGATTTAACAGGGAACATATTTTCTACTTGTAGCCAAATAGCCCCATTATTCATAACAATTTCCATCAAGAGTCAAGATTGTCTCCAGGGCATCCTGAATTTAAACTGACCCAAATAACTTAGTGAGTGCAATTGAAACTCAGGTTTAAACCAGCCCAAGGTGAGCTGTCTGAGTCCAGTACAGGTAGGGCCTTATTACTACCTTAGCTTCCATCTTTTTTGCTTTGCATATGATTAGATTTCTCTAATTAGGCAACAGTTATTCAGTGCCTCTTTGCTTTAGGGAGCTGACTTGCCCTGAGTACCTCAATGTTACTGCAGAAAGCTCCTGAGAGTGCAGAAGGACAACCTTCTGTAAGTCTTGCTCTTTCTCTCAAGGCTGCACAGAAATGTATTTGTGGCTACAAGGTCGATGGTCAGTACTCAGAGTAAGTTGAAGAAGTATAAAAATAAGTGAGCAATCCTATTCGCTCAGGCTAACTTTGTTATCCTATTGATATCGGGGAGCTTTTATATTTTCAGTTGCCACCATTGAAGGAGAGAGTCCCAAATCATTCTATATTTCACTATACATTATCCAAGTAGGACATATTTCAGTCCACATGGAAAAATTAAGCACCATCACAAACTCCAACAAGTCACAACAGAGTTAACAGCATATGACTATGATGATTTTTAAAGCAAAGAGTTGCCACTGAAGGATATACAATGGTGAATATTCCTTGTGATAGTCTAAGTTACATCTTGTTGTATATCCATAGAGTAGTAGAAAAATATTGGAAAATATATTTCATGAGTCCAAAACTTGTGTGTCTCTATTCTTGTGTTCCCCATTAGCATGGAGATTTGGAATAGAATGGCTGTAAGCTCAAAAAGTTTGTGATTGTTTTTCTTATTTTATCTCAAATTTGATTTCACAGGGGAAGAAAAAAAAGATACTGTGTGTAAAGAATTAATATAAAATTATTATTTTTATACTGACACTTTTCTCTGAGGCTATAAACTATTTTAGGCACTAAATCTGCCTGACTTCACAAACACTGTCCAAGCTCCAGAATATAAATATGTATTAATATATCGAATATTCAACAGCCAGCAGTGTGGAGCATGTTGTACAAGCAGGCCTTTCCCTATAGCTAATATATACACTATTTTTCACATCTATAGATAAACAAAGCTAATATGTTTGTCTAGTGTAAGTTATTAAGAAAACCTGGTTCTGAAGATATTAATTTCCATTTTAAATGGTATGTGAGTTGAATTTATGAAAGCAATAACTTAATGGTTTAACACGTGACCTCAATTTTGAAGACTTTTCTATCCCAAGGAAAAGAAAAAGAAACCTTAGAAACTGAATTTCAAATTACAAACTGTAAAATACAAAGGTATTTTATACATAGACATACATTCATTCTTCCAAAGACTATTTTATTTCATTTTTCATGATGTAGATAAGTGTTTTCTAATTAAATTCATGTCAAACTGAAATTTAAATCTGCACAAGACTTATTTTATAGTCCTATTACCAATAAGACAGTATCTTAAAGGCAAACATAACAATTAATCAGAAATATTGCACACACACAAAATACCCATCACTTTCTGTTTGATGTATGCAGAATTTGCATTTTCATTCTTCTGTTCATTTGTACTACCTGATGCATCCAAACAGATAAAATGCTACAAACTGTAGAGTAAGAGTCTTACTCTACATAGCATACAAAAAGGAAAAAAAGAAAAAAAAAGAAAAAGAAAGTTTTATCTTTGTTATTATTATCCTTTCCAGACAGGACAGAATTTTGAAGATGCTATTTCAAAAGTCAGTCATAAAAGAAGATTCTTTCTCTCTGACCTTATTACAATACAGCAGAACTGAGCATATACATTATGTATGCACTTACATAAGCACCATATATGCACATATATGCTATATTGAGAGTATACATGGACCTAAATGTAAATCATAGGAATACTCTTACCCAAATAAAGGTGCTACATTTTCCAGTCTAAGAAATCATATATGGTTCCTTGACATTATCTCAGACTTCTGCTATCGGCACTAAGATTTGGTAGCCTGGTGTTTATTTGGAAAGAGAATTTGCTAAAAGATGGATGGAGCACCTTTGAAAAATGAAGAACAAAACTAATGTTTTGTCATTTTAAATAAAAACGTATCGTATAGAGCATATCCACTTTCTGCTAGAACTTGACCTATCTATTTTTACACACTGTATTTTAAACAACCATTTTTCAACAATATATCTATATATTTAGGCTTTTTCAATGTGACAAAATACAGTGACATATAAACATCTTCTTTCACTCTACTAATGCATAAAATGCATAAAAATTCCTTTCCAGTAGGCTTAGTGAGATATATATATATATATGTGTACATACATATATATATGCAGACAGAACGGGAGGTACAGAGAGTTTGTTACATACAAAGTCTGTACTAATTACAGTGTCTATAAGTTAGAATACCTACACCCATATGTGTATATTTCTGAAAAACTATTCTATTTTTAAAAGACTAACATATTAGTGGGAAATTTAAAATTGCTTGCTTGAAATTTGACAAGGGCATGTTACTACAGAGCACGGCTGTCTTCAGTTGACTCAGATCATTGATGAGACATGATGAGAAAATTTGAGTTTAGTGGTCTTTGAGTCTGTCCTGGCAGTGCTTTACTCTTTCTGCATATTCTGGGCATAATTCAGAAGAAGTCAGGAGCCCACCTTCTTTTATAACACATATCAGCCTGTACTTTAGAAGGGAAAGACAGGCAAAAGACAAGAATTTCTGACTTACTACTTAGATCTGTTACCAACCACATTCTACAATGTTTAGTAAATTGCTTGAAATGGGTGGAATTAATTACTTTATGTATTCTTAAATTCCTTTCTATAAAAAGCACGGATATAAGAATATTTCCGCTTTTTCTCACAGTTTAAATCACTAGTAGTGAAAAAATTTGCAAACCATTCTGACAAGTGAATCAATACCAACTTCCCCAAAGAGAGACAAGCGAAGCAGCTAGAAATAATCCTAGCGGAGGTAGAGAAGACATGAGAGCTTGCTTCAATGTGATGGTATGTGTTCCTTCTGAAAATATAATGTTTATGGCTTTATTTTATGCTTTGAGGCAACCCTGCTGTGACAGAAAACCTAGCAAACTAAAACTCCTACATTTATGTTGAATCTCTAGCTCCTGGGATCAACTTCTTCATCACTCAGGTCCACTACCGAATTTGCATATTATTCTCAAATGGCATTTTCATTCTACTAGTAATAAAGCCACATTGATTAACAGAATGAAAAAAAGTATTTTCATGATTGTGTTTATACAGTAACAATCTTAAATAAATTCAAATTTTAATGGAATTTTGCATTTTGCTAGAAAAGGTCTTCATAGTACAAATGCTGCAAATACAGTAACAGCCTTACTTGTTATACTCTTTCCTGTCTTTTCTTTGTTTCTGTTTTTATTTTTAGAGGGAAAAATAAGCTAGAGAAGTACTTAAACCTGCTTTCTGAAGGCGGTGAAAATGAACACATGCTGGGATTGAAGATTTGGATATGTACATTAGAAGAGCATGCATCACACAATTCTCAGCTATCCTCCATGGTCTGGTCCCTGTGGGTCATTCATGTGAAGGGAATGTACATTTTTCTACCTCACCTAAGTGGCACTTAGGGTGAGAATAAATGCAAGAGAACCTTAATTGCGCATGAGGCTGTACTAAAATTTAACCCTTGTTTTGCAAAAAAAAAAAAAGTGGGGTTTGTCTCTAAGCCACTCAGCGGAAGTGCAGGTTTGTTAACACTGTGGCTTCTTTTGTTTTATTTTTATTCATTTACCCCTATGTTCTGTGCATCCTCTTCTGAAGAAATATTTGTAAATGCTAGGAGGAAGGTCAAAGTCATACTGTAAACACTCACAATAGATGTAATCTGTCATGGGGCAGAAATCACAGAAGCATAGAATGGTTTAGGTTGGAAGGGACCTTGGAGACCATTCAGTCCCAACCCTCCTGCCATGGGCAGAGACACCTTCCAGTAGATCATCACAAAGCCCATCCAGCCAGGCCTTAAACACTTCCAGGGATGGGACACCCACAGATCCTCTGGGCAACCTGTTCTAGCATCTCATCGCCATTTAGAAATCTGAAAGAGTCATAAAGATAACTGAATCCCCACAACAGAATTCACACAGAATTTAATTTATGTGTAAATCATGTGTTGGCTAATTTTTTACCCTGTGCCAGTAAAGTACTGAGAGTAATTATAATATCCTCTAAATTAGCTCACATTAAACCCACCAAAACCAGGTTATTGTTGTTATTAGCGTACCACTTTATCTTAACACAGACACAAGACTTCGAGAGTTTTAAAACAGTTACATAGAGGTTTGTATTTATATATAAAGTTTTTATATGAACAATTCTTGCTTCACTGTTACTTAGCTTTTTTTAATTCACATTGAGAAAAAAAAAAGTCAAGATGGATTTGTCCATGGTTTGGGTCTTTTTCATTAAACTGGTGATAAAAAGAAGTGGGAATTTTGAATCCTAATTGGCAAAGCGATTAGAAGAAAAAATCATTAAAAGTTCTCTGATCTGAAAAGCAGACAAGTTTTCTAAGAAGTCTGCAGACTTCAAAGGGAAACCTGATCCATGTGTGCACCATATTTTAAATTGAGACAACTTCAAACTGGAGATTGTGTATACAGAGAAAATGACAGAAAGACAAATCTGCTACTTAGGTCTTACTTTGTTAAAATTTACTCATATGAAATGCTCTGATCTATTGGAGCATCTGCTGCTAAGACCCTAGGATTCTATATCCATACAGCTGTATGCTCCTCTAGCTAGAGGGACCACTGTAAGCCTCTCTAGAACTTGGGGTCTGTTCACACTAGTGACTCTTGGCACTTGTTGGCATGGAGATGACTGAGCCCCTGCCATGGAGGGGCAGCCTCCAGGATGACAGATTGCAGGGGGCAGAGCAAAGGGTGCTGGAGAGGACAAGATGGTCAGGCAGCCAAGCCATGCTCCTGGGCCTCCCAGCAGAAGGAAGACTATGCAAGAATTTCCTTAGAGAGAGAAGATGAAGGCAGGAGTTCGTTGCCCCTGGCAAAGTTCAGAAGAGATTTTACACAAGAGTGAAGGCCAGGGCGGAAGTTAATCCTAGCATTTCCCCGTCTGTGAATTAGAAGCTTAGCATGACCCCAGCATGGGGAAACAGCAGTTGGCCCCAGCAGGAAGAAGGGACAATGCCAGAGGTTCCATGTTTGATGGCTCTCAGACCAGAGCTTCCCACTGGGAAAGCAGAGATCTGAACATAGAGTCATTGGGGCCACAATTTCCCACAGGTGCTGTGCCACATCCCATACTCAGGAAGGTTGGGTCCACATCTCTGGACCTCTGCAAGCCACTACGGCCAGCCCTGCCAGTGTTACAAGTGATCATTAAAAACAAAAAACAGCTAAGGAGTGACTGTTGATCATATGTGTATTTTAGTTGCTAATTCCTCCTGAAGCTCAGGCCCTACTACTTTTGCTGCTTCTGCTAGCACTGCTAGCTGGAGCACAGCTCCATTAATTCCACGTCACTACTGGATCTTCAGCATCCTGAATACTCAGTGGTAATCCCATTTCCTCATCCTAACATAGTACCCATTTCTAAACTGCATCACAAGAAAGGTGCTCTGTATGATTCTTAGAAATGGGAAACTAAAAGTATGTTTACACATTACCATACTACCAGCTATGCATTCAAAATTTCAGATGTGCAACCCAGTTGTGAATTACTGTGTTCAGACCAATACGAGTGTTTGTCTTACCATAATGAGAGGGGCAGGGAACAGCCTATGCCTGCAACTGCCCTTTCTGACTGCTATACTGAACTGCTCCCAAAACAATCATCCCTGGGGCTGAGACAGATTTCTTTTGACCCCAGTTGGTGTTGCTGTTTTGAAGTTCTTATCACTACAGACTGAAATGTCACTTATCACTAAAACCGGAAATGGCATTAGTGGAAGTTATATAGCTACTCAACACTGTTACACAAATGTTTCTACCTGCACCTCTCACAGCAAGAGATGAGAAACAGGTATTTCAGAACATGATTCATCTAGTTTGTTTTAGACACCTACTTCAGGATGCAACAAACCTTACCCAGGAAGGCAATATATCTCTCCTGTAACTCTAAAAGGACTCCATGAGATTAACTCAGATTTAAACATCAACATATGGTCAGATTAATTCCACCCCCTCAAGACTTCTGGCTTTTGACTTAGGTCTTTTCTTTTAAGTCACTGGCAAAACATTAATTACAGAAATACAGGATCCGGACTTAAGTGATATATGTACAAACCCAGGAAGTACTTACCATAGGCTGACTTGAAGGAGAGATTTAAACTTTAAAAAAAAAAATCAAAACAACCAAACAAATATATTTTGCACAAAAAATGTTGCTTTTTTAACCTTTATTTATTTATTTTTCTGCTTTCATATTTTTTCACAATTTAATGTTTTAGCTGTATATGTTTCCAGCTATTGGTGTTACCTGTTCAGCATTTTTTGGAATCCAAACAGTTAGGAAGAAGTCTAAATATAGATTAAAATCATTCTAGCCTCAAGAACATATGGTTTTGGCATTTTGAACTGAAGAATTGTCAGGAAAAGCACAGATTATACTCTAGACTTGAGAACACTAATGTAGAAAATCTTTCATTATTTAATTATACTATTCTTAAAATTCAGATATAGTATTATCTTATATTTTTTGATTATCTTCATCTCTCTAATTTTTCAATATCCATTACATTTCTGCTTAATAAATATGCAATTAAATATGCAATTACTGTAAAGTTCTGGTTCTCTCAGGAAACCATGACAACATACATATTAATTGGCAACATGATTTTTCAGATTCTGTATGCCCCTAAAAAGGCAGGAGAAATGAGATGGCAATGCAGTAATAATATTCCATAGAGCATCTTTGGTATTTCCTAAATCTGCTTTCTTGAAGAAGAAGTCTCCATTAAGTGTCCCTAGCAACAAACAGAGACTTGAGGCACCCTGGATCACATGGGAGTTGGAATGCTAAGCCTGATGCCTGCTTTAAATGACTGAAATGTCACTTTCTGTCTAAAGGAAGAATTTTAGGTTCATAGATAATGTCTCTTTCCTAAATTACTGCTACTAGGAGACCAGACTGAAAAGAAAAATAAATAATTTCAAGCCATTCATTCATTAGTTGATTTTTTAGTTGTAAACTTTTTTTGATTTATTTGCAATAATAAAGGGAATTTTCTCTCTCTCTTTTTTTTTTTAATTTTTATATTTTATTTTGAATTTAACATGTTTGAAATACAGCTTTTCACAAGTTCTCTATAGCAAATAATCTTTCAAGAACCTGACACTCAGTCTCTGGTGTGAAATCTCATAGCTCATAAGGCAGTTCCTCTATTATTAGCACTACTATTAGTTTGTATCATGCATTTTAAAGAAATATTGCCTGTTGGTAGGCTGATGGTAAGCACTTATAAAATACCTAGAAGATAAGAATAAAAAGCAATGGAACATGTTTTTTGTTTTGTTTTTTTTTATTTCCTTTTTTCCCCATTCTCTAAAACTTTCTGAAACATGTAAGAATTATATGAAATTCTCTCAAATTCAGTACTCAAAATCTGCTAAGCTTCTTTCTAAAAGGAGGAAAAAATAAGGTAGGAGTATTTATTTGTTTGTTGTATGTGTAGTGTTAGGGGTTTTTTTGTGTGTGAGAGCTTGTGGGGTCATAAAAACAATCATGAAGAGGCTGGCCTACATTTTATGTTTGGACTCATTTAAAATAAATCTATTTGCCTGAACAAAAATGGATTCCCAATGCTCTTTTCTCATATACTTCAGGGGAAAATGAGAAAGACAAGAAGAAAATGAAGCCAAAAAACTCCAACACTGTTAGTTTCAACTTATTAGTCACTTCAACAAACATTTTTCAAGTAAATTTCACATTTTTCAACTAAATTTCCCCATGTAAACTTGGTTCTCCTAATATACTAATATATTCAGTTCTCCTAATATATATGAGGGTCTGATTAAATGAATCCATTTGGGTAGATAAACTTGACTTTATTGTTGCATAAACAGTTGTTTGAGATAACCACATCTTTAAAATGAAAAAAAAAAAAGGCAGTTTTTTTTTTCAGTGATTGTAGGTACAAATGCTGCCAAAGTTGTCTGCAAGGACCCATGCTGCCTTTCAGCTAGATGTTTCCTTGGCAGCAAAGTCGATGTAACAGACAATGTGAACTTCCCTCATTTATTTCCATGCAAAGTCAGCCAGATCCACTTTAACACTTTTCATTAGCAGTTTAAGATAGGCTGGCTGATTGCAAACTGAGGCAGATGGCAAATGCAAGCAAGCAAGCAAGCAAGTTCTAATGGCCCTGGTATGTGGCAAATAACCTCCAGTGACAGTTTGAATGGATAGCTGAGTTTGCAGCTTCCCTAACTACTCCACAAAGGATTGCAATGATCTGTGTTTATCCACTCCACAATGGAAGCAATATGCAATTTGGTGGCTCGAGCTGTGCTGCCTTTCTGGTTTGCAACCTGCATCAGGACTGTCCTGGCAATTAAGCCACACTTTGAATATCACCTTGCTTCCATAGACATGAAAAGCATGATGTAAGATGTGCATCTAAGTCTACAATCCCACTGCTTTAAGAATATCACAAAGTCAATTCTCTTAACATACTCCTCAGCCCCTCTTTCATTTTGCATAATAGGGCATAAAGAAATGCTAAGCCAAGAAGGAAGCTGAGAGTAAGATATTACACACTGAGAGTCCCTGGGACGTATTAAAAGCATCTAGTCAAACATACATCTAGAACATGGGGCTGGATTCATCCACAAGACTGCTTTCACTGACTGCCAGTTTTAAACAAATTTCCCTTTTAACAACATGCAAACGAAGTGCTTTCCTCAAAGCCAAAAGAGTGTTCCATGAAAACAAAATCCTCCCCAAAAATTACAAAAATAAGGTCAGTACTTTGCCAACAGTTAAAATTTTCCATCATCTGGCTTCCAGCCAGTAGATGGGGTCCAGCAGACAGATCCTCTTCTATCTGCATAGTTCCATGTCCAATGACTGAGTCCTCACATGCAGCCAGGACCATTTATTATTTTTTTTATCATTTCCCATCTCTTCAATAGCTGAAAGGGATCTTTCTGATCTCCGGTGCAGCTTTGCATATCACGATAATATTTTCAAGGATACATTTTATTCATCAGACAGTGGATATCTGAGAGTTAAGATTTTAGGTACGATCATGGAGTGACTCCATATGGGACAGGTGCACATCAACAAGTAAATCCAAGAAGTTTGGAAAGTTTGAGGACAGAGGATGTTATATCAGCACAAAATGCACTTACTGATAAGGGAAAGACTGGTTTCTTTTTAAATACTGAAAACGTTGTGGTTTAGCAACAGAAAGTATTATTTGTGTTAACTGATTCCTGAATTAAACAGGATTTCAGGGAAAATGATGACATTAAAAGAATCAATTGTTATTCAATATGCCTGCAACTTGCAAAGCTCTTTGAAATATTATCCTGGCATCTTCATCTTTGTCTAATATTATAAATGCAATAGTCAGGTTTTGTAATCTTTTATAATATTGCTAGTTCTCTCATTTTGTACTCAAATAGCTTCAATTTAAAATGGAAGTTGTATTTCCTTAACCTTATAATTATATATAAACAATGCTGCAATTCAACAGTCTTGGTCTCTTTATCCTGTAAACAAGATATGACAGAGGACCATAAAATATGAATGGAATAGATAAAATTATTAGAAAATTACTTCCATACAATACGAGCATCCATCTGTCTTAAAAATAATCAGAAAAAAAGTAGTATTTCACATCTGCTTAAACTACAGGACATATTGTCACAGGATGTTGTGGATACCAAATGCTTATGTGAGTTCAAAGAGAGATTACACCGATTAATGAAAGGAAATCCCTCATAGGCTACTAAACACAAAAATATGGCCTGTGCCTCAGAAATTCAATGGGCCACAGATTACTGGAAGCTAAGAGGGGAATATGCTGAGGTTTTTCTGCCATATGTTTACCCTGCTCTTATTCTCTTCTTTAGGTATCTTAATAGCTATTAACTTGAGATAGGATATTTTGTAGGATAACCTTTGATCTGAACCCACTTTTGCAATTCTCTGTTTACAAAGCAAATACACAAGTACTATAAAATAAAAAATTCAAATAAGATATTAATCTTTTACATAGTTATCCTAGTGCAGAACTAGAAAATAAGCATGTGACAACTGGAAGGTCACACTGTTTGGTTACAGATCAAATTTGATGTTGATAATTGCTTATTAAAAACATACATAATCAATTAAGAGCACTATGCTTTATGAAATTAAAGCCATGTTAACATAGTAATACAGAGCTTCCTTTGATCTGAAATGCTTGGCTTCCTTTATACCAAGCCACAGCATGAGCACTGTTCAAGACACAGAGCTCCCTTAGGAGATGGTTTTCACAACTCCGCCGGTTCACATTTCCAACAGCATATATCTCCTGCACTGTGTCAACCACACTGCCAGCCAAAAGAAATTTACTACAAGTTGATCTATGCAGTTCAGAGATCAGGATTTTCATAAATTTTTCTTGGCTGCCAGCACAGTGTCCACGGCAGAATCTACACACTAACTTGAGTACAAGTACATTACACAAGACACTGTATTTTCATCAGGTCCAAGAAGCTTTTACTTGGCAACCTACGAATAGCTTGGTACGAAGTGACAGGTTTCTTTGTTTGTTTTCTTGTTATTGCCTGCAAACTTGAATAATTTTTTGAATGCTGTAGAGTTAACAAAAATTAAACAAAACTGAATTCTTGAATTTTTGTTTTCCCAAAGACGGAGCTTTATGCATACACAAGTTACAAATACCCCACATATATGTAAGTACTCTGCACTAACATTCTCCTTACATGTCACTGTACACTGAAACCATCTATTACTTCTGTAAGGGAGTTGCAGTTGTTATTATTTATCATAAGCTCTTTGATGGAAGAACTATTTTCTGCAGAATTTCAGTATGGGACAGTATCTACCTTGGTAAATTTGTTACAGAGGTAAAAAAGAACGTATTTTAGTTTGACTTCTATTTCTCTTGCTGATATGAAGATAACAGTATTAAATTATCACTACTGATCTACTGTGTTTATCTACACTTAGCTTTTGCCAAATATTTTCTGCCGCTGAAAGACACAGTTCTGTGGTCACATTTTATCCAGTAATTGGTACATTACATATCATGTCTAATGTGCTTGAAAACTAAGCTCCCAAGAAATCCTTGCTTTCCCCAAGCACTTCTAAATCTTGCCATTTTTTAAAAAGCTGCACTTGTGCAAGTAGGTCAATCTTAAATTAATCCAGTTAAAAGTAGTGCACTCTCAATTTAAACTGGTTTAACATTCCCTTAAATAGGTTTAGATGCATTCAGTAACTTCCCAGAAAAAAATAACTGCTTTAAAAAGGTTTAAACTAACTTAAGTACATGTAGACAGACAAACGTGAAATCAATTTTGATAAACCAGTGCAATAAGGCTAAAAAGGTGTTCCTTTCCGTTTCAGTACAGAAACACAGGACATAAGACAGAGTTTTTCTTCAAGCTACTAGAAAATTTACGAAGACAGTACCTTTCCTTCTCCTGTTTATTCCTTTACCTTTTCACATCTTTAAGTGTATGCATTGTGAAACATTTTCCTGTAAAATCCTATCTATTTTGATTTGCTGTTCCTGAATAGTGTTTTTTCTTCTGCTGCTGTATTTGCCAAGCGCTACCAGAATAACTTGAGCTTTAATTGAGAATGCCTAGGAGCACAAGATACTCTCTAAGGTGCATGAAGAAACCATCCTGTCCCAAATAATTCAAAAAGCTAAGGCTCTTATCTCACCTGAAGTCTAGATTGGCAGATCATAAAGGAAATGGAGTCTACTGTAAGTAACAACAGACTACTCCCACGGGAACTTGAAAAGCAGTTGTGCTAAAAGGGAAACTAGAAGATGAGAGCTGTCTGAAGGAAAACTACAGTCCAATACGCACACTTTGTATAAAGTATTGAAAGAATAGCATTCCCTTTCCTTATTAAAAAAAAAAGGCAGAAAAGAAAAAAAAAAGGAAGAAAAAAAAAGTGCATAATATTTTGTCCTCCAGTATCTCTCTCATTCCTTAGCAAAAGAAATCCTCTCCTTGTTTCCAATGCTTCCCTGAGATGCTAAGTCTATTGTCCTTCTTTCTGGCAATATTTCTAGGATCACCTGCAGCACCATGAATGGAAATTCAGAGAAAAGACCACCAGAGCTCAGGTGGAGTTGAGGTACCAGCTGTACTCTGCCTACAGGGTATTATGAAAGCAAAGAAATATATCCTTGTAGAAAGCCTGCAAGTGTAAAATTGTATGACAGGAGGTTTTTTCCTGAGCGACAGGTCCATTAGTCTTTACTCCTACAAAAGACTTATTCATTCATTCTTCAGGGTGAGGGAGGAGTCAAAGCACAGATCTCTTTGCAGAACACGATTGATAAGACAACATACCATTGAAGTGAGAACAAAGGAACGCAGCAATGCGCTGTGCAGATGATGTATTTCAATTGCAACTGTCCTTGGAGTCTAGGGTATTATTAAAGCAAAGAAAAATACAAGAAAATTGCCCAAACATGATATGAAAAATAAAAACACCAAATCAACCAAAAACCTGAAATATGAAGACACTGCAATTAAGTAGTCAGAATAAATTGCTGTAGTAATCAACTATACTCAGAATACTCATTCTGTATATGATTCCTTATTTGGAATGAAAATTACTTAAAAAAACCACAACAGTTTATGACAGCATTCCATTAAGTTGCCTCTCTTTTCTGAGATAGATGGCATATAAACTGTCTTCATTAGAACAGTACGAGGTGAAGAATGAGGCTAGGACTTTTCCAAAGGACCTTATTTTTGCATTCTTGCTGCTAAGTAAACAAGTTGCTCTGAGTTTTTGAATCTCTCTGGGATACTGGAATAGGAATCAGAGAAAATCAGCCCCTTGGGGTGAGAGTTAGTTTAAAAATAAAAATAAATCATCAAATCTTTTTCCCATTCTACCGGATTTCAAATAATATTACATGAAGATGACTACTAAACTATTGGAGCAATGGATCTTAAAACTGACACTCACCTGGGAAAAATGACTCATAGCTAAGGTCACATATATATTTTCCAACCTTCTGCTTTTCAGTGTTCTGAGACTCAGCTCAAAATGATAGGAAGCCTAAGAGAGCTGTAAGTCTTTCTTTCCTGTCAATCCCAAATGGCACATTCGTCTTCTTTTTCCCCCGGGAAATTTTTCCCAAGCACAAAAAAAAAAAAAAAAAAAACCACAAAAAACCAAAACAACTCCAAAAACAACAAAAAAAAGCCCCAAAATAAACCAAAACAGAAACAACAACAAATAAAACCAAACAATAAAAACAAACCAACCAACAACGACAAAAAAACACCCTAACCCAAATAAGACCAAAAAGTCCCAAAACCTGCATGATCCTCCATGATTCCTAAACACAAACTAATCAGTAAGGCAATGAAGAAAGCCTGGCCTACCTGATAGCTAAAAGTCACTAATCAGTAGAACAGGTGCTCTGCATTTTCAGATGAAATGCACAGATATTGCTGTTTCTAGGGTTACAATGACAGGAGAGTTTTTGCTGGACAACAACTATAATCTCTGATCCATGGTTCCCACCATTTCAACAATGAAACTAACAGCTGTCAAAATTCTTCAGAGGACTTGCATTGCTAAGATATTTTTACTAATTATTCAAAAAAATCTTTCATTTTTTTTAATGTGAATATTCCATTTTATCAGGAATATGTGTCCCCCAAAAAAGTATATATGAGCACACCAAAGTACATAAGTTATTAAATTTGCAGAAAAAAATTCCAATGATAACTCTTAAACCTGTGTGATATAGATAGCAAACTTTGTTATTATAAAAGTTCAAAGTTCTAAGATACATAAAAGCACAGTTTTAGGGATAGCATCAATTTACTTACCCTTTTTTCATAAAAATATATTGAAATTCATTAATACAAGCAATAGCTTTTGAAAATTGTTGTACAAAACTCAACCTCAAAAGTCATACAAAGAAATAAGTGCTATTTTGCACTATGAAAATTGTTTAAGTCAAAGGAGAATGAGACAAGCAGAAGTTCATTCACTTTCATACAAGGTGTGGAACAGCTCCAAAAGACTTATCCCAATTAAATTGACATCCTGACTTCAATGTACACACGCCTGTAGATTTACCTGAGTGCTTGAAACAATAGCTCCAAAACCACTAAACATTATGTGCGGTGCTGGTCTTCAACCAACATAAAACACCTGACACATAAAATCACCTTCATTTACCCCCACCCTCAGCTGTGACTGACTATGCACCTGAACTGCACAAACAGAGGACTCCCACCAGTGCTCCTTTGAGCTAAATGTGTGAAGAGGGCAAATATGAGCTGTGCAGTACCACAGTTTTTGCTAAAGTAAGAATCTAGGGCCTGTGTCACAAGAAAGAAGTGTCTTGAACTCATTGCACAACTGAGGGCTTTCACAGTGCCATACACAGCTCTTGCTTCAACTGACTCTGGCACAGCAGAAGTATTGCACCAATGGAATAGTCACAACACCATATTTATACTCCTAAAATGCTAAATTAAGGTTTTGTTGCAGACTCCAGGCTACAAATACTGCTACATAAAAAGCTCTGAATTTTACTTGGAAGATCTCAGATGAGAAGTGGAAAGAAAAGGAACTAGATAAAGCCTCTCATCATTCACAAATTCAGTGTAACATTGAAATACAACAGTCCTGCACTTCTTGTCATCTCTATCATCTTTTGTATGCCAGAAATATCCTATTTGTGTATCTGTGCATCTTCTTTTGTGCATCATTGTTTGCTGAAGAGGTGTCTCAAAGTTCATGTAACTTTGGCTTAGAGAGATCTACCAGGACAACTGAGGCTGCCTGGAAACAAAACCTGTCACAACATCAAACACAGAATATGTCTACAGAAAATCTCTTTGATACTCTTTTGCAGATATGCAAAGTTAGACTTAGCTTCAAATTAGCATTCCCAGATAATGGCAGTAATTAAGTCACATCACCTTGGAGCTTGGCAATGGCCAGATTTTAGTTGTGAAGAATAACTTTAAAGAGTAAATTTAGTCTTTATTTGGTAAATTTTAAGTGTGTCAACTGCTATGCAGTCATATATTTGACTATGGGGAATGTATTACTTAAGAAAATGGAAAATGTTAAAATCAACAATTCCAAAAGATATTCAAAAGTTTTCAAGATACACCAATTCTGCTCTTGGAATGGCATGTTTAAGATCTGCTTTTAAAAGCTGACACTGTATAATCACAGATACAAACTGAAGATTAGGTTTTATGTACATTGGTATCCACAGAACTGGCGGATAGCTGGAGTAGTTCTTAACCTCTTATATCACTGCTAAAGAATATTCCACATTTTCCCTAAACCTAAATAAGATTGACATGTTAAAAAATGTAAAACTGAAGTAGTTTAGGTAAATATTCACCAGTACAATATTTGAATAATCATGAAGTTTCCCAATAAGAATTCAATGTTTTCCAAGCAAAACATGTTTTCGTACTGCATTAGATTCAGATTGCCTTGGATTCAAAGAGATCAATCAATCGAATATATTTCAAAAGTAATGTTAACCACGGAAAGAAAACCATGTGACTTCAGGAACAGGTGAACATGGAAGTAGTTCTGTTAGCTGAAAATTCATGCCACTTATGTATTTTGTTTAAAATTAAATCTTCTCTTACCATCATGGTTGGGATTTCCCAAAGTCCATGGCTCATCTGAGTCAAAATGAGTGTCTCCCCCAATTCCTGGGCCAGGAAAATACGCATGAGCTAAAAATCCTCCCTCCCCATCAAAGGGAGAACTGTCTCCATGAAAACCTGATGCAAAAATGATAGTAATATCCACGTCTCTCTTCCCATTTTCTAATTCAATATAAGGAACTTCTTCAAATGTTAGAGGAGTTACATTCTGCCACACATCGAAGGCACGGCGAATGGCTTTACGGGTTTCAGCATCACCTACTTTTGGAGTGACGTTCTTTATGCTGAAAGAAAGAGAAAAACATTACATAGATTAAATTCAACACAGCGGTGACTCTGCTAATAACCATTTCCCCCTAATTATTATAAGCTCTGTGCTTTTAATAAAACACGTTAGTCTGGCATTATATACTTTAAGAAGAGCATTTTTAAACAAGCTAGTGCAGAATCATGGTGTCAATCTGTATAGCCCTTTAAGCTAGAACTTATTATGTTGGCAAGTTTACTCCCAGCAGTACAAAAAAATCTTATATTTAGAAGATTAAAAATATATTAAAAGGAAAAATTCTTAACAGTAGGATAACCAGATTAATCAACCACTGACTGTTTACCTCCTGCACCACAATTAGAATCCATCACAACTAAAGAATGTCATGTTCTTTCTGATCAAAAGAAAAATGTTTTTAGTTAAATGAAATTTGTACTTATTAGTGAGTTCATTAACAAAAGCAGAACTCCATACTGTGACCACCAACCAGTATTCACAAAGCGTTGTTGCATTTGCAACTGGATAAATTCCTTATCAGAAACAAAGCCTTCTGACTTCAGTACAGGCTAAGATGTCCTTTTATGATCTGATTACATCTGCAAATCTTGCATAAAACTGTAGAATCCATCAGAGAAATAATTTTATAGAAGACAATTATGTCCTAACTCAAGAATATGTATTTAAACAGAAATTTCAGTCTCCACTACTTCTTCAAGTGACATACACATGAAAAAAGGAAAAAGCCCATCAGAATTGAAGTTTACTCTCATAGTTAATAAATTATAGTGATATCATCTTTAAAAAATCTTTATTTTCATTATTCAATTCAAGAAAAGAATGTCAATAATCAATTTCAGACCTATCCAATTTTCTGCATCATTTCCACTCAATTCATATGGGCAGCAAAAACTCTGTTAGGTTTGTGTTTGCTCTGAAACTGCTGCAATCGGATTCTCTTTGTTCATTTGACATGTACAGGACTGAATGTCTGCACAAATTTCAGAAATGTACAGTACATGTAATATTTTTGTCAGTTTACACAGCATGGCACATTAAAGGAGAACAAATATACTCCCATGAATAAACCTCAAATGATTGATTTGTTTGGTACATTAAATGTGCTTGATTATATGGTATTTATGTTTATATAAGTGGAAATAAATCTTTCAAGTGTAATTTTATAGATTTTACTTCATATATACATTTTTTCATAGCTTCATGTAGAAAACATAAAATTACCTATTTGAACTTCCACTCAAAAATATTTTATTGTATTGAGTCCAATAGTCCTGTTCAATCAAAGCATAATTTTTTTGCTGGTATGTATGTTCCAAAGTGATATCAACATGGGCTGTAAGATACTACAGTGTAGAGAATACACTGCTTTCCTTGATGTTTTGTTCCAAAGGCGATTTAACCAATCAATTCATACTTGTGCCTATTCTATTATTTCCCTGGCTTGTATTATGGTTCTTGTTCTGCCTTTCTCTCTAACATACATGAGCTTCAAAAATTTTCCCACTATACAAAGACATTTAAAAGACATGTCTGCACTGCGAAGTCATTACCTTCTTGTTGTCTCTAAGAAATAAAAATTTTGAACTCTTTAAATCTCTGGTTATGAGATATTTTCTCCAGTCTATCAAATATTTTCTGCGATTTTTATTCAACTCAACCCAATTTTAAAATTTTCTTTTAAAACTGGCTCTTTGAGAACTATAAAGTACTGCAGTACTGATCTTGCTGTCAGAGAGAAAATGTCCTCTGATCTGTAGGCATGACATTACTCTACATGATGTAAAGTGCTTTCTATGATGCCCTTTCATAATTATTTGCTCAGTAGTAATTTTATCATCAATGTTGCATTGCTTTTTTTGTGATTAAAAAAATATTGGGCACACTGGACCAACAATCAGCCCCTGCGGAACCTCTCTCTGAAAGCTCCTGCCTTGGAGAATTAGGTTTTTGAGATGTTTTAATTAGCAAATTCATAAACTACTCTCTGTGGCCCCTGAGAAAGTACAGCATTTTGGAACCTGTCCTGTGACACGAAATCAAAAAAAAACACATCACAGTGGCACACTTATACTGCCACTACCAAAAACTTCACTGTTGCTGTGTTAAGAATATAAAGCTGGCAGATGTGCCCTTAGTCAGTCCTGCTGTGTGCTCCCTAAGGCACGTGTATTGCCTCAAGCAGAGCTCTCTGAAGGATTAGAGCCTCTGTTATTTGCCATGTATAAGGAATATGGCAAATGAATCAACAGGCTCTCATAGAAAAGAGAGCATGTCTAGAAAAGCTGAAATATTGATATAGAAAAAGTTCATCTGAAATATGCAGCTTTTTTGTTTTGTTTTGTTACTTTTTTTTTTTTGGTTTTTTGTTTGTTTTTTAGTTAGTAATTGGTCAAAGTCCTACTTTGGTCTTAAGTAAACAGAACAAAAGAAGGGTCTTCTGCTATTATATGTGAAATGAAGAAATATATAAAAATTGATTGGAATTTTGTATTGATATTAAATTGAGTAATTAATTGGTCTAAAAGGGTTTGACTCAAATGTTAAAACTTTCCATTTTATATTTTCTTGATTTTTCAGCACATTGAATTAAGTTTTAATCAGATTACAAATGAGAAGTCAAGCCATCTAGTTTCACGCTAAAGTAGATTACTTTTGATAGCAGACATTTTCCATGGGATTCAGCTATTGATTTACTTTTGTAATAGCATCCTACATCTCCAGATTCATTGTAAAGTAATATTTTTTCAAAGCATAGTTTCTGTACTAAAACCGGAGAGATTTCTGGCTTCCAAACCAACATTCTGGAGTGGGCAAGATTATATTGAAAAGTGTAGCTTCAAAGAGAAAATACAAAAATCAGCAGTTATTCCTATACAAGAGTATTTGCAGAAAACAACTGTCCATTTTTAATGTGTTAAACAAAATCCAGGTTCAATCCTAAAAGAGAAAATACCAACACTGTGCAACACAAACATTGAAATTATCTTGCTGGGAACTTTGCTTAAAATAATTCACCAATGCAGATATCTGAAACCCAAGTTATGTTACCTTTCTTTCATGTTATCATATGAAGTCCAAGGGGCAAGTAAAGTAAAATCAATCCATAAAGACTGTCTATCAATTACCAGAGATAGTAGGACTCATCTTTTAAAAGCCTTGTTTATACCTATGTTTGCAATAGCAAATAAAGTCTCATATGAGCCCTTTCCTATTACATTTGGATCTACATCTTAAATCCAGCAATCACCTGAAATAGTGGTAACTCTCACAGACAGTAAAAAAAAAATAGAGGAATTGGGTATCTCACACTCAACATGTCCAGATAAGGGAGCTCAAATAGAAGTGTAGGACGTGACAACTCAGAACCAATCTTAATGCAACGTGAAAGCATAGCAAGACAAAGGCCTTCATAATAAAAATCCATCTTTTTTTGTAAGTCTTGCTTTCCTAGTCTCAATGCCTAGCGATCATTTCACAGCAAAGAAGTTCAAATGAGAGAAAGATCCAAAGCTGACCTTGACCAGACTGGCAGTGCAACTTTATAAAGAGGTTGAAGATCCTATAATTACTAACCAAAAGGCAATCTATAGGATGAAACACTTATTTTCATGCCATTTTTTACAAACTAATAAACTGAGTGATACTTTTAATAAATTTTGAGAGCTGTTATTTTTAGACAACCACAACCATGTATCAATTTATTATGTTTTTTATGGTTATTATTGCTGGTTTTGTATGATTTTCAACCTGATAGTTGCTTCAAGCACTATAACTTTAAAAGACATGTCTTCCACAAGAACAATTAGATTTTATCACTGATCTGCACTTTTCATGTTAATTTACTATTTCTACAGCTGCCTGAAGAGTCCTGTTTTGAGAGTGTTATCCTAGAATCCTGAGTCCTATTGATTTCAGAAAAGCTTTGGGTTTTCCTTCCCTTCCCACTCCTTTCCCAAAATATCTTAAAAGAAAAATTTTCCATGTTTCACTGACATATTTTTGGCTGCATCAGCTTCAGGAGCCTTGCAAGATTGTCAGGATATACCTCAACTGACTGTGTAAAATCAGTAATCTGAAATTTAAATAGATGAAAGAGCAGGAATTTCAACTGAGTAGGTAAAAAGATGCAGTCAATAATCTGTTTGAAGTCAGCTAGTTACAGATCTGTGCTTGATATTAAACTGTTCAAGTAAAATGAATTGAAATATACATCAGATTTGAATAAGTTGTTGACACAACCTTTTTATTGTCATTGATGTAAATCAAATCTGAACTGAAACAAAACTTTTGGAGTTTGTTTGTTGTTTTGGTGGGGTTTTTTGTTTGTTTTATGTTGGTTTGTTGGTTGGTTGGTTTTTAATCACACTGTAACTTTTATTGAAGGCAATACATCACCTCCGGCAAAAACATATTTCACTTTGGGCCATTATTTCTCTAGAAACTGCTTTCTATGAAGTTGCTTCACAGATCTCTTGTTGATGTGAGGTTTTTTAGCTTCAACTTCTTTCCAGTTTCAGTTTGCTGACTCTTTGTAGCTATAGACTAAGAGTGTTATCTTGGTTCATACAGCTCTTGCTCACATTGATTAAACCTAAACCTAAACTATTACTTTTGATTTTCTGTGGATTTGATTTTCAACCTACTGCTGCCATGATTGAAAGAATTTATAATTAAATTGCCCCTTCATTTTCATGGGTAACATTCTCCTCAACATTCATTAAAAGAAGACGATATGTGAAAGAAATGGGATTTCCAAGACAAAAACCCAAGAGCAGCAAATTACTTGACATATTCTACCCAATATGGACCATTCAGACTATTGAAATTGCATAGTCTATTGCTAACAAGACAGATAAGACTTTTCATTGCACACTGAAGCTCCAAGCTTGCATTAATTCATTTATCAGAACAGCATAAAGTTAGACCTGTTAAAATCTTTAATCTTCTTTCAGAAATGAAATCTAGCATATATCTAACTCGTAAAAGGAAAATGACAATTATCTGGGGCTTGACCCATTGTCCACTGAATTCAAGAAAAAGATTAAATTATTTATAGTGGGTTTGAAATGAAGATATTGACTATCTACAGCTAAGTTTCCTACCCCAATTAATTATTACATATTGCTGATCGATTGAATTTGGCTTTTTCTTTCCTTAAGAAAGAAAAAATAAATAAGAATAGCTTTAAAATTATTACTTTATTTTAAATCATTACAAGTTCTAAGTCATGGTTATAATTCAAGGCAAAGCTTTTCTTTTTATAGAACATTCGACAATTATACTTGCAAAAGTATTTTGCAGGTAGAATAATCTGGGCAATTGAGAAATGACTGAGTGCTGGAGTTCAGATTATGTCTAGCATGCACAGAATTCTGATGAGGAGGGCTTCATATTCAATGATTCCCTGTCTAAAATGGACATATAAACATTTATAATCTGTTTTTACAAAACTGATAGCTTTATTGATTCACATTGTTGCTCCTTCTTTAAAGTACTAGATTATTTCCCTAGCAAAAGAGAAGGTGACTATAATTTTGAGAATCATAAATACCCCCTTGAAAAGTTTTTAAAATTTTAAATAATTTTTAAAAATCCGTTCATAGCTTTCTTAAACTTCTTCTCTGATTCTGTACAATGTAACTTGACAAAGCCAAAAATACTAAGGAAAGATTAAGACTATACCATTAAGATCTCTGCAGCTTTTTCTGTAACAGAGTCATAATTCTCTTGTATTCTAGATGTTTTCTTTCACCCCTATACTCTTTTGACTGGTATAAAGTTTCAAATACTTTCTATTTCTCTCTTTGTAAAAGGCATGTTAGTCTATAACACACATACTAATAATGTTCACAAGGTTTATCAGCATGAACTATATCATGTAAAAAAATACTGTAAACTAGGTAATTTCATTGGAAACAGAAATTCTAAGAAACATCACACATCAGTTCAAATGAGAAGAAAGGTGCATTCCCTGAGGGAGAGTAAGCATAATTAATGCCACACATTGTCCATTCCATGCTGATGTTCTCAATACTGGAAATCTGTATTTTGGTCCTGTCTGTAAACACATTGCTTTCCAAGAATAAATATCACCTAAGTCCAAAATTTAATCTGTTGCCAAAAGTACATAATAAATATTCAAAATGTACTATGGGGAAAAATTATTAATGCAAATTCTAATTATAATTGTAATTTTAAGTCACTTCTTTGAAACTCCATCTTGAAATTTTGCATAACTGTTTCAGGTGGAAAAATTACATGTTAAAAATGTGGAAAAGTTCCAGGGCAAGGAGGGGTGGGGAGCCTGCTTTCAGGAGTATTTGCTGTGGGGTTTTGGTTTCCAGAAAATTGTAAGATGTAGCACACACTGAAATGAAGGAGAAATTGCTGTTTCTGGGGAGGAATTACTAAACTGGTTTAGCAGGCACACTTCAGACTGTGAGGTTTGACTGGCCAGGAAGGCACAGAATGCAGCTGGAAACCTGCAGATTACAAAGAGACTGAGGAGTGGCACAGAGAAAAATGGAGTAGATGAATGGTACTAGAGACATGATTAACATTCTAGGAACAAAGCAGGTTAAAATGTCATTCATTTAAGATGTCATCAGCCTGTAAGCAGGGAATTGGTGAAAAGTGTGAAAAGAATTTTAGTTCTTTTTTTTTTTGGTCCTTATTTGCTTTGCGTTATTTTCTAATTCAAAAAGATAGTATCTTTTTTTATTCTAATAAAACTTAGGGTTTCTATTTTAAATGTCTTTTGTACTGTAATTCACTGCAAAAATATTACAGCCTTATCCACTTCAAAGCTCTGTTTGATTGGAGGTCTTGTCAAAGTGAGAGAGAGAACATTTTCAAAGAGGGGAGGCAGGAGATAAAAAACTGCTATAAATTCTTCAAAGTGAGAAAGATTACTAGATAGTTGTCACTTAGTTTAATACTGAACACCTTCATTTGTTATTTGGATTAATGCCTTGGGTGACAGTCCAGAAGATATACAAGTGGTAGGATTTAGACTGTTGTAAAAAATTCTGTAATAAAGTAGGGAATCAGACTGCTTACAAATCAGAGTGGTAGCAAACCACACATATGAGTAGACGACTATGCATGCCTCCTAAGTGTGCACATACTGCATTTAAATTCCAAAATGCAGCTAGATGTAAAGTGCTGTAGGTGGGCATTCTTATTCTAACCAACTATAAATTACAATTACATTAACAATAAAGGACTTCAGCCAATACAACATACCAACCCCAAGGCAGTCAGTTGTCTATTGCTTGATGTTATATGTAATATCTCAAACTAGAATTCTCTAATTCAGTCATAAATCACAGTAGTGACATAGGGTTACTAATGAAACTATATCTTCACCAGGGTATGACGAACAGTCTGTATGACCATTAGGGCTTATGAACTTTAATACTTATATGGATTCATGAATAATGGCCCAAATGAATGAATTTGAAAACTATTTATCCCTCAGAACTTACTCCTATTAGATATTACAGGAATCCATGATGAGACTATGTAAATTTTCAAACTGTCTGTATTGGAATCCTTGGTTTGCAGACAGATTATGGATTTTATATTATATACATGACACTTTCTCTGGCTGACAGAGCTCTAGTGAGTACATCTTGAAAGTTTCCATCTAACTTTCCCCGCAAGACCTCAGTTTTGACAGCAGGCACACTGTGCTAACTACATGCCAGACTCAGGGGTGATACTGATGTACTGTCCTGCACACACTCTTCCCATGCCCATCATCACCTAGACAGGAAATGTTCGTGTCAGCGACTCAACAAATTATAACCAAATTAGTTTGTATTTAGAATAGACCCATGGACACCTACATTTTGCAGAGACTGACTCCTTTCAATAACCTATTTTACTTAAATTAGAAATCTGAGTTTCATTGCAGCACTCCTAGATTCAGGGCATTATTCCCTGAGAAATTGCCAAGAAAGCTGAAAGGTAACCTTAAGGACATACTGGGTGTTAAACTGATGCTGTAAGCTTCAGAGAATTTACTGGCTACTAAATGCATGCAATTTTCATACCAGAAAACAATTTGATTCTTATGCAGCACATACATACTTATAGGACTTATCCATAGTAGCACTTTTATATAATACATTAATAATAAACTTCTCAAAATATTGAAAAAAAAAATCAGGAAATTGTATTTACTTTAAATGAAAAGTCATCACTATTAGTGACATTTGAATACCTATATGAAAATCTTTAGTACCTGTAAGTGATATGTTTGTGTTGCCATTTCTGTCCAGTTAACGCGTAGCGTTTCCGACGAACGTTAAATTTGGAGCTACCTCTTGTTTGGTCAGGCACACCACATCGAGGTTTCTTCATCCAGCTGCAAGAAACAGCACCACACAGTTAAAGCAACATGCAAGAAAAATCATAACCACTGCATCCCTAATACAAACGTGATTTTCTGAATATAACATTTTATAGACCATACAAGCTAATAAAAACAACAGACGCTTGGTGTTCTTTTAATTCAAGATATGGAAATTGCTGACTTTCTGATACTATCAAGTCCTCTATCTTAAACTTCCACACAATGAGAAGTATCTCATTGCAACTGTAAGCTTCTAATGGAGATATTTA
Organism: Rhabdornis inornatus; assembly: GCA_013397075.1. NCBI lineage: Eukaryota > Metazoa > Chordata > Aves > Passeriformes > Rhabdornithidae > Rhabdornis > Rhabdornis inornatus. Next base: position 675,997 of record VWZS01003783.1, read on the forward strand.
ACTCAGGAATTATTGCTTAAGAATATTTAATGTTCTGCACAAAAATCAAGCTGAAAAATCTAAACCACATACAATAAAAATGACCATTGCAGAAGCACTAGATTTCCCAGAGAAGGACTGTATTTCTACAGTGCTCTTCAATATTTCATTGTTTTCCAATATTTCAAAAACTTTAAACCTGCCAGTATTCAAAATATATTATAATTACGATATCTAATTCAAAAGTATAATTTCCACAGCAATATCCTTAAACTGCTTCTCACTTGTAAGGCACTATTTAGTTCAGACAAAACAGCTAAAGTTATAATTTTATATTATTTTATATGAATTGAATGTCTCTTCTTACCATCAGGAAGAGAGTAAGATTAAAGTCTATTACTCGTAAGTAAAAAATCTCCTCTGTTACTTTTCTCATCTCGTTGGATTATATTTCTATGCCAAACAATTACTTATGCAAAAGCTACAGTTTTTCAATGGCATTTACCAGAAGAGTAGTCATACCCTATATTCTGGGTTTCATGGATGAATTTCTGACCATTAAACTGGCATTATTTTGTAAATGAATGTACACATAGCAGTTGTATATATGTATGATTGGATGACAGAAAAGTAATTTGAAATGTCATCTAAGGAAGTAGATTCCCTTTAAAACATGCACAGGTAATAAAAAGCTCCAAAAAAGCAAACAGTCAATCATCAGCCTCACTTATTTTGATAAATGGGCAAGAAGCAGTTTAAAAGTACAGTTAGACTTGTGACACTTCATATATGCTGTAGCTATTGTTATATAGCAAACTGTTTTCCAAAGGCACAAGCAGGTGTTAAGCTTACCAGCCTGTGGGAAAGTACTAAATTTTCTTGATAGTACCAAGATGGCACTACACTCCACTTGCTCTGATAAGAGCTACAGAAATGCCTGCAAAATCACTGATGTGAGACAAATCTATTGAATAGTACAGGTCAGGAACCCAAAACTCATTAATTTAACTGCCTTAACTGAAGACATCAAGTTTACAATCACCTGTTTCAAATAAGAAACACAGAATGATTTGCTCTAATTTCAGAATTTGCTCTAATAGTCAGAATACTTTTGCATGGCGCATATGCAAGGAAAGCAATGTTCTTTCCCTCGTGCCTGCAAAAACCATACTGCAAAAATCTAAAAAACCTTACCCCACCAGCATTTGCTGAAACACCCTGCAACTTTATTTCAGGTTCCTTCAGTTTTTGAAATAAAGTAACAATACAACAAAGTAGACATTAGGGATTTTTGGGACGAAATATTACTGAAAAGATTAATTTGCTCCAAAAAGTAAAGAAAATGAAGGAAAGAAGCAGATCTCTGTTACAGACCAAAGGCCAATAATATTCCTCTTAGTAAAATGATATATCTACATTTCACAAGATTGAAATTGACTCAGACCTTCAGAAACTTCTAGACACATTGTCAATGATACTTTTTGACAGTACATGTTAGATCAGTATGCAGCGCTTCAATGGCAGGGTATATACAGATTATGTTGTTGAAACTGCACATGCACATTGCAGAAAAAGATGTAAACATAACAAAAGATTGCTGTTCTCACCTTAAGGTGATATCCATACATCAAGAGCAAGAAGAAAGGAATAAAGCAAAACCAAATAATGATTATATTTTGTTAGAAACATTTACAAAGCTATTGCATAAAATATATATCACCGATAGTTGTATCATTTCAAGGGCAATGACCTAAAAATCATTGAATTAGGGCTTTCCCCTCTCCAAAAAGTTTACATTATTTACCTTAACTGATGGAGGCCTATTTTAGTAACGGTTTGCTCACTGGTAAGCTAGGGGCAGATAAGAGTAAATATTCTAAGTTCTGAATTTAAAAATTAATCTTAAAAGCTATTGAAATAATTTCTCCAGTCAGACTGAATCAGTAAGATTCAATAATCTTATGGAAAATCTTGTTAATGTAAAAAAATTTTCACACTTTAGAATGAATACCAAAAGTCAAGAACAGTAGGTAACACGGATTCAAAAGTCAACATTGTATTATCTTACTAAAACTACTGACAATCCTTTTTTAACAAAATAGAATGTAGCCCAAAATAACATGTTATGAAATTCAAGCAGTCACAGTTTGTTTGTGGATTGTTTTTGAAGTAGTATATACCTATCAAGGACATTATGCTTGTACCCTTATTGGTTTGGACAGGGAGGGGATGTTCCAAGTTGTCATGCTGTCTGGACCACTAATGTTCTTACTGTTCTTACATGAGGTCTGGGACTGTAGTTCACACAATATAAATCCAAATATAAATCAAATGGAAGCCATTGCATGGGCAGTTCAGTAGCTTTCAGGAAATTATCTTAATGAAAAATTTAAGGAAAGATGCAATTCACAGATTAAGATTTGGAACATCACCAAATCTATCACCTAGATCTTAGCTAAGTTTAGACGTTGAATTTTAAACTAACTAGTGCATGACTAGTATGGGAGCTCAGTATTTTCTAGCACAGAAATGAGGCAAAAATGTTAACAATTTCAGATACATAAATGTTCCTTTTATTTCTTTAAGATTTAATTCTTTTTTCTACAGTAATTTTTCTCACACTCACTGGGAGGAAGACTTCTCTTAGTAATAATCATTAATGCTCATGACATTCCAGATATTTAGCACACAATATGGTCTTCCCTTGGGGGAATTGACAAATAAAATATTGATTTCTGTGTTGTTCCAAATATAGATAATTCTAACGTAATATGATCAAGGTCTTCCATGTTCCTGATTTTTTGTTAGAGTTTGATTTTTTTACATGTTTTTGAAATGTTTTGAAACACGCTTCATTTTTAAAAGGTGTATGCATATAATGACTTTGCCTCTCTTTTATCACATTGTTTTTGAACTTGTGGAAATCTTTTCTGCAGCAGCCCTTCAAAATGAATATTTTATAAGTGCTCAATAAAGAGGCTTAATTGTGACTAATGTTCTCTATCTGTACACTATGTCACATCGCATCCTTCTTCTAATTCCATTAGTTTGAATCTTGAAGAGCTATATATGTCAGGAAAATTTAAATATTTTAGACTCACAGCAAATTTAGAAAGATTAAAAGAAAAATATGCAGCAAAACTGTGACACTCTTCCAGTAGAGAGATGAAACTGAACTTCTACCTCAAGCCAGTTGCCTAACCATATTTTGTTCTTTGGTGTCTAAGAGGGAAAATGTCTTTCTGTCTCTTATTTTTCTTGAACCTTCAGGAAAAAAAAATACCTTCACAGAATCAAAATATTAAAAACATACCTTTGGCTGAAGGCCATAACTGCTTTATCCCTTATCAAAATTGCCGCTAAAGTTGCAGAATTGTTTTGTTGTTGTTGGCTTTGGGGGTTATTTGGGAAAGAATTATAGCAAAAAAGGAAACTAAAAGAGAGGGTTCAACTTGACTTACTGCAACTTAACTTAGTGGCTGGACAAACTGTAGATGTCTATTTAAGAAAACTACTGAATTACAGCCTTAAACTTCTAGTGTGGAGAAACATGTCTTTCTATGCATCTTTGTTTACTGTAGCCTGCTATTACAGGATTTTATTGACACTTGCTAAGTAATAGGAAGAATGATGTAAGATATGGTATTTCAGCCCTGATGATTTCTTTTCAAGATTTCTCATTGGATATTTGCTGGGGGTACAGACATTATGTATACTTTTGTACAAAAAAAATGTACTAATTTACTAAAAAAAATAAACCACTGGATCAATTTCAACAGCTCAGAATTTACTTTGTGACTGAAAGTTAATACATAATCAGCAGAGAGCATAAACTCAGTTAGAAGCTCATCTAAGCATTGAAATAAGCATATTTGCCATTTATTTCTAAAGGATGACATTAGAATAAAATGGAAGTTTTGTTATTATTGCACAGATTTAGTCAGCATCCTATACATGGCCATTCCATCTGTATATCAAGAAGTTTGCACTGTACTCCTCAAAACTGCAAAACAAGTTTTGGGAATAAACATGTACAGCAGTTTTAAGAAAAGAAAACAATTAGTCTTTCTACAATGTTTCTTTTAGGGATGCAGAAGACCAGGAATGCCACCAGTGGGTCCAGTTTCAGAAATGTCCTTTTTCATGAATCATTGACTGTGTTCGCTAATATATAAATGAAATACAGAAAATACTGTGGCACTGCATGCAAATGTCAGACTATTTTCATTGGGTTAGCCATTGTCCTGGTACTTGCATTCAGAACCTTCCTCACATTTTTACACCATTATAAGGATGTCTCTTCCTATCACTCAGGTTTCTTTATCCCCAGCAATAGTATGCATCATTTTTTTCAAGACACTTAAGAAAAAAGAAAAAAAAGCATAAACAACTGAATGCTGAGTAGTAGGGAGAAGATGAATACTGTTCATATTTATGCATACCAAAATACTCATTGAGGGATTATCTTTTTTCAGAGCAGCAAAAACCCCCCAGGAGACATTTGATGGTGCTGCTGCTGTAGGACATTATTTCTTTGTTAATATCCCCAAAGTTGGTTCCTATCAAATTGCTACTATAACTTTTTAAATTGTTTGTCCTTCTGAAGACAAAGAGCCACATCATAATCTCTTCTCAAGATGTGTCAAGGAAGCAGGTAAATCCTCATGCACAAGATGAGAACATATTTTTTATGAGGTCCCTGCTTTATTTATTATTGGCAACACTGGCATTGTTAGTTATTACAGCACATTAATCCCTGAGAAACAAATTATAAACTGTCACGTATTTCTGACCTAAAGAGTATATATACTTTCTGTGAGATGAAAGGGAAAATAATTTCCAAAATTTACAAAATAATGTCACAAATAAACAACTGAAAAACAATCTACCCTTTACAGTCATATCTCCCATGAATATTCAGTGATGTGAACTGATGGTACCTTGAGGCCAGAATTTAGTTAAAAATGAAGTTTTTATTGTTTTGTTTTTTCAAAACCAATGTAAGTGTAACAAGCGTTTAAGAATCAGTTCTGTTGCTAACTTGACTCAAGGTAATGTGACTCCAAATATTTAAGTAAATGCAGCATTCATCCAGCATGAGTTACACGTACCTAAGAGTTGCAATATATTAATGCATCTTTCTGTGTAGAAGAAAATCACACATCAAAAGATATCGAAGACTCAATATTCACCACTTTGTAAGATTAATATTTTGGATTACTGCATAGATGGATTTCTTCACCTCTTAAATTGCAGAAGTGAAGAAAATCTTGCTGGCCAAAATGCCAAATTAGGAACATTAACCACCTCCGCCTGAGTTTGGAATTTTGGGTTGTTTTGTTTTATTTCAATTCTCCAGCTGCTACTCTGAACTAAGAGATGGCCTCTGCTTTCCCTTAGGTTACCCTTTCTGTCTCTTCTGTGCTGCTGTGAACAGACTATTTTACTTTTAGTGAAATATATTGTCTCTCACAAAGCTGCTACTAACATGTCTTGAAGAGGGTACCTGTTACTGGCAGCACTCTCTCCTCAAAGATCAATAAATGAAGCTGTATGAAGAGCACAGACTCTTCACTCTGCAGAATGGACCATAAACATACTTTTGAACATGGCTCTCTCACAAGGCATTTACTGCTATTGCACTGCATGGCCTAAGATCCTTTAAAGTCCTAAACTGTGTGATCAACTCACCTCCCCTGAGGGCAGCCACAATATCTGCTTTGTTTTATTGCTTTTCAATGCAACAGAGTATGTGTCAGTGGAATAAAATGATTTTTCCAATCCTGCCAGCATTTTGTGTAGTCTCTTCCCTAAACTCTAAATGATAGAAAAATCATTAATGTCAGCTACTTTACCGTAAAAGAATAACAAAAGATGACACATCAGGTTGGGGGTGGTAAATGGGAAACGAAGGAGGATTTTTTTCCCCCCCAAATAAGCATTTTAGAGCAGTAGAAGCACATTTCACTGAAGCAAATGTTGGATATGCAGTGACAGCACTATTGAGTTATTGCTTGCTTTTCAAGCAAAGTAACTTTTTCTGAAATCACAAGATAATCTTTATCACAGTTTAACTGAAATGAGTCCAACAAGCACTTCAAATCAGAGAATAGTTTAAGTCGGAAAAGACCTCTACAATCATAGATTCCAACCATTATCATGGCACTGTTAAACCCACCATAAAACCATGTCCCTAAGTGCCATATCTACACTTCCCTGGGCAGCCTGTTCCAATGCCTGACAACCCCTTAGGTGAAGAACTGTTGCCTAATACGCATCTAAACCTCCCCCAGTGCAACTTGAGCCTTGTCCTGTCACTTATTACCTGGGAGAAGGGGCTGATCCCTGCCTGGCTACAACCTCCTTTCAGTTGTAGAGAGTGATAAGGTCCCCCTGACCCTCCTTTTTTCAGGTTAAACAGCCACAATTCCCACAGCTGCTCCTCATAGGACTCATGCTCCAGACCCTTCTCCAGCTATGCTGCCCTTCCCTGGACACACTCCAGCTCCTCAATGTCCTTCTTGCAGTGAAGGGCCCAAAATGGAACGTGGGATTCAAGAAGTGGCCCCACCAATATGAAGTACGGGGGCATGATCACTGCCCTGGTCCTGCTTTGTTAATCCCAGATACATTCTCTCAATTTTGTATTAATAGTCCCTGTTATTTTATTTTTTGGGCGTGTTTTTAAAATTTGGCATAGTATAGAGTTCTCTGAAAGTGTCCTTTACTAGCTCTGTTCTACAGAGTTTCTCTGTGTCCATTCTGTCACCAAAATCAGACACTGAGAGCCTGAAACAACTTCAGAATCACAAAGGGCATGCAAAACTAATTCAATTTTACTGCATGTTAAAATGACCACACCTGGCCTTTTGTTACTGGAAACCACTAAACAAATAGGCCAGTGGAATCTGCCAAATTTAATAAATAAGAATAAAGAAAATTTAAAGATTTTCCAGTAAAAAAGACTCCTTAAACTGTGAAACATTTCATGGATTCTTGCCAGTTTGCAGTATGTTTCTTCTCTTCCACAATGATAACCTTTTGGACCTTCCTTCAGGTAACCCTGTAACATCTTGTTTACAATCGCTTGCCCAAAGGCAGAAGGCAGTTAGGCAGGTGATGACCTGCTGCCATGAAATACAGAAGATGAAGAAAATGAAAAGGCAAGGAAAGAGAGAAACAATTTACTTCCCCATCTGAAGCTGCAACACTATTTGGATACTCCGGTTGCACTGCTGCTTCCCAGTTCTATTTCACCCTGCTAGAAACAGAAAAGTCAAGAGCAGTTCAGTACTGGTTACTTACTCAATTGTGTTCCTGTCCACTTTTCCTGTCATATTAATGCCATAGAACTGCTGCATGGCAGCTATAGCTGATTGCATGGTTTCTGCAGAGCGCAACACCGACATTCGGGGGTCAGTTGGTGGAAGGTAGCCATACTTTTGTAACCATACCTGCAATGACAAGTGCAGTGGCTATTAAATAGAAATTAGAGGTAAATAAAATGCTCCCTAGTAATTAGTTTTATACCATACATAAAGAAGCTTCTAATTCACCAAGTATAAGTCCTGCTAGTTTGGGTGCTTGTTTGTTTTTTTTTTTTCTTATTTGTTTTAGCTGCAGATAAGAAATTCTTTGGGTGTTTTATTTCACCTTCTTTATTAAAGATTCTGTTGCTCTAAGACTTACAGCATTTTCTACCTAGAAGCCATCTCTCTTTATTATCTGAAACTGCCTGCTTCAATTATTTATTTAATGCATTTATTTATTTATTTGAAGCTACAACTTAAGCACCTAACCCTGGCTCTAGGCACTTCAAGTAGTGTTTTAAGCAGACAAAATATAAATCTACGATACATGCCACGTACAACTGACTACCCACAGGGCAAATAATAATATTCACCATCTACAATAATAAATCCACAATAGCTCACACATTTACACTAAATTGTTATTGTCTCTAGAAGAATATGAAAGAGAGGGTAGGGAGACATTCAGCTTTCTGAGAAGAAGAATATCAAAATCACGTACTTATAGGCAAAGCATGTGTCCAGGAAATAGTGAAGTAGCAAAGTCTGCCTTCACTTAGAGAAAACTCTCTGATAAGAAGAACTGCCTTTTTAAATCAAGATGGATTTAATGCTGACTGCTTATGCTCTTAATTGTGTAGAAGTGTGTTATCTTAATAACACTTGGACAAGCCCTCTGAAACATGCTGTCCTCTTGAGGCAATGTTTCATAAACAAGTAGCTGCAGTTTCATAATGTTTCTATGTATTCTCAAAATCAAGACTACAGAGAAAACAGTGAAAGACTTTTGAGAAATTGAGGGCACTGATACAGTTTTAAAAATGTCTTTTCATTTGAGGTCTGGAAGTACTCACTAGAATGAAAGGTACATATATTGCCAATCTACAAGACTCAGTTAAAATGTATTGCTGCAATTTCACTCCCCCAGTAACAAAATATTTGTGACACCATAAATCTGAACTTGTGTTAACAAAAAAAAAAAAAAAAAAAAAAAAAAAAAAAAAGAAAGAAAAAAAAAATGAATGTATTCAGCCACCTCTTTCAAACATACCACATCACTGCATCACTGTTCACAGGCTCTGAATTATCACAGTAATGAACAGTATGCACCCACCACACCTTATAGTATTTTGTGGGCTCTCTCTGCCTCATACAACACTTCGGGGTTTTTTACCTGTTTGTATGTGCACTGTTTACATGCAGCCTAACACCAACCTATGTATCTATTTTCAGTTTTAAATTTATCTTGTCGAGTCCACCATTTCAGTTTTGCAGCAGGTTAACTACGATTGTGGTGTAGTCCCCTTTTATGAACACAGTGAAGATGATCATATCAAATCAACTTATTATTAAGGTTCACTTTACTAACACTGAATGTGTATTACAGGTGAACATTGGCTCAGTGTAAGCAAAAGATCAAACTGGCATTAAAGATTGTGGAAATCTTCAGGTTATAAATTTAGATATCTCTAATTTAAACACGTTTACCTTAAACACACATTTACCTCTGCAGTTTACACACAAACTCAGCAACCACAGAATCACAAAATCACAGAATACTCTGAGTTTGAAGGGACATAAAGGGATCATCAAATCCAACTCTTAAATGAATGACCCACAGGGATCAAACCCACAACCTGTTTGTGAGCTCCACACAACAGGGAGATACAAGAGGACAGAGAGGTATAGACAAGAGTAAGACCTAGACTGAAGCCTTTCACATTTACACTGTCTCTATATTCAGGAAGCATTGAGAATAAGAAAAAATAAATAGATAGGAAAATGTTTTTATTTACATTATAAATTAATTGCTACAATCAGTACCTACATACAACTTTACAAAATCATACCTTCTTGCACTTTTCAGCTTTAGGGGAGAGCTTGTGTACATTAAGTGCGCACAAATTTTGGGTAATTACAGAAACAAGATTTTTATGTCCCACTTTGCATTTAAAGTCTTTTCTTCCCTGTGTTATTGGAAGATACCTCTGAAAGGCCAGACAGAGCCTGAATGATGCAAGAGCAGTGTAATATGTGGAAACAAGACCATGGAACTAAGAAATAAATAAGTTTGACATAGAGTGGATTGATTTCAGTGTAGTATGTAGAATCTCTTTGCATTAATATTTACAATGAATATATTTAAGAATGGGGTTAATTTTATATTCATCTTCTCAAGTCATTAATATCAAAACAAATAGTAATGGAAGAAAGATAGTTCTGAGTAGCATGTCACGGTTATGTAAAATGGTGCCACCTTCTCAGCAAGAATTTGGTATGCAGACACAGACCAGGGATTTTTACGAAGCTCTCAGGTGCTAAGGGCAGACAAAATTGCTTGGTAGGCTTGGGAGGTCACCCATCACCATGCAAAACCATCCTCACTGTGGCATAACTGAAGAAGCCAGAGGTATGGGGTTGCAAGTAAGAAAATTTGCCAGAAGTTAAACCTTCAGATATCTGAATTGTAAAAGCTATTAATACAGAGACAGAAAAAATATCATGGGGACTACTGCTCAGGGGAGAAGTAGAGCAGGGAGAATAAACTGGAATCTAGCAGAGTGCCACTGCAGAGACACTTGGCAGAAAAGGAAAAGAGAGTTGACTCAGAAACAGCAGGAGAGCACAGTATAGCCTTTTCCTATCTAAAAGATCTTACATACAAGGTAAGTACAGGATGCCTGAAAGCCACCCACAATCATAGAACAAAGGAAGTAGACCACCTGGGTCTTCTCACAGCCTTCAAAATAACCTAGAAGACACAGCCAACATACTGGAAAGACAGATGACACTGAAAGTAAATTTCTTTTTGAAAATTCAGACAAATTGACCTCCAGGCTGGTGAATGTTTGAGAGCTAGTAGCATTCAGTGTTAGAAAATTCTTTACTCTGTCCTTATGAGAAGGGATTATGAAACAAGAAAAAAAAAAGCACAAATCTGGTTCTACAGTTTTCTGCAGGAAGGACAGAAAACTTTGAAGGACCTTGGCTCAGACTACTATGCACCTCAGTGCATATTTAATTTTATTTATTTTATTTATGCACATTTTATTGTGCATAGCCCAAACACAGTGAACTATAGAGGAGAAGCTTAACTTAAAGCCGAGAATATATAGGTGGCCAAAACAGCAAAAAGTAAAACACTATGAGAAGTACAATGAAAGAAAACAATTTTCTGTTGGTCTTGTATTTTTGAGGCAAGCTATAAAAGAAATTATACATAGAAGAATTTTCCCCTCTCCTTTACTGAAATTAGACTCAGTCTGCCTTTAAGGTACTTCAGCAATGACAGTGTCTTGGCAAGCCTCATCCTGAGGAAATATTTGGTCTCGGAACAAAGAAATAGTGAAGTAGATCCATCTAACATGTTATGCCTTGGATGCCAACAGGCACCCTTTGCACATACTCCAAATAAGTGATATGTTTAATTCCTTTATACAAATTAAAATACTGCTACTTCAAGTCAAGTTTTTGGGCAGGATTTTCTTGTCCTGCTGCAAAATGAGATCCATGGTATCTCTCAGGTAACCACAGAAAAACACAGCTGGAAGGCAAGAGGTTTCACCATTTCCCTCCCTAGTACAGTGTTTTAGTATCCTAGTGCTGGGAAGTTTCTTTTAGACTTGAATCCTTCTTACTAGAATTTAAACCTGTAACGTTTTATTTTACCTGCTACAGGTAAAGGGAACCAGCTATTCATTTCCCCTCTGAAGCAGCCTTTCATGTATTTCAACTTTCTGATATGAGTCACTCCTTCTACTATTTTAAAAATGAACTAAAGAAACCTCTTTTGCTTAATCATATTTCATTATCTGCATTAACTTCCAGAAAACTTGAAGCTAAAATCTATCTTTACTAAGCATCTGCTTGCACTAGATTTCTATGTTAGTTCCCATTGTTGGCCTATTAACAAACACTGGAGTTTAGCTGAAGTGCTAGGAGTAATTCAGAAGAGCAAGAACACCCAAACATGTAATTTTGGAAAGAAAAAGAAAACAAACAAACAAAAAAATACTAGAAAAAACTGAAATAAAATTAGCCTAAAAATATTGTTTTCAGTAACAGAAATTCAAGGCTTATGTCCCATTCATCTACACATTTTAAAATTTTAAAATCATGTTTTACACATTTTGCTCACCAGAAAAGTTTCTTCACCCTAATTCCACTTTCTGTTTTCATAATTGTAAAGAAAACTATAAACAGAATCCATTGGTGATTAAATCTGTACACACTACAGGAGTTTGTTGAGGACCTGGCACTTCTGCAGGCATCCATGGAACCTCTAAGTGCTCAGCATATGAGCTGCATCACCTTCCAGATTTTGGGTATCATTGACTAGATACCCAGGGTTTGGGGTTTCTTTTTCTGACATGATGAAAAAAATATTTTCATTTTAATTTTTAACTGCTACTTCTGCTATGTTGTATGGATCATCTGGCTATGGAATAGATAGGACTTCCTCACATGGCTGTAATTTTTTTCTCTTCTAAAGAATAAAGAATGGGCTAACTTAAAGCGTATTAAACACACCAAGGGATTTTAATAATTCAGATCTTTGCTAGTTTAGGAAGAAAGACTGATCTTAAAAACAATATGTTGACACCAAACTCTTATTAAGAACAAAGAAAACTGATGTATTGTCATTAAAGATTAAACAAGAATATTATTAAGATAATCAGAGTTTCAGAGAGATTAATGATTTCTAAGATAGAAGAAAGCTTAGCTACAAATTATTAACTGAATGACAGTACATAGTATAAGCCACAGTACAATTATGTTCTATGAACCTGAAGGCTTAGTAAATCAGTCTAATAAAGCACGGATAAAAACAATTTCATAAATATCTTCAGTAGAGCAGCTGCATATCGTTATTATTCATGTATTCCTATTCCTGTTTTCAATTTTATCTGCAAACAGAATTCCTATCTGCACTGAGTAAAACTGTGATATTTCATAATTTCAAAATATTTTGACTTCTGTTTTTTTAATACACTTCCACCAAAGACATTATAAGTGAAATGACTTTAAGTGTCTGAGTAACTCAGGAGTTTTCTATTTTCAAAAAGCATACATTTATGATTCTAACTTACAGAGATCACAGGATTTAATAGTTCGAGTGCTGATGTAATTTTGAAAGAGATTGAAGGCTTTAACCATAGAAAGGATAAATAAGCTAGCTCTAGAATTAGTATTCATATGACCAAATTATTTCTTCATTTAGGTCAACAATCATTGCTAATGGTGTGGTTTAATTACAGACCTATCTATTGCAGCTAATACTGAATTTTCAGTGACAACTTGATAGACAGATAGCCAGAAATAAACCAAAGTGTTTACACAGAGCATTATATGAAATCTTCTGATGTCTTTCCTTCCTCTTGCCTCCAGTGCCACCAGTTCCTTATCAGTGGTGATTTTTCTTCTTAATAGAATACACTGATGTGAATGGGTATATGGTACACAGCATATGTCTAGTAAGAAAAATACGTCCAAGAAAAAGCACATAAGAACACATAGTCCAGGAGAGTCTAACCTAGTCTATCAGTAATGTCTACAGAATGAAAATAAGAATTATGATAGATAAAACAGAAGTTTAATGGCCATGACTGGTTTCATATGCATGGTTTTCAATTGAGATAACTAATCCTTAACAACCAAAAAAACAGCTTGCATGTTTGGAGTACACTGAAGCTCACAAACAAATTAATTTCTTGGAAATTGTATAGTAGTTTGGAAAAGGTCTTAAATTGAAGGAAGCATCTTCAGACCAAGAAATTATCTTTTATATCTCTTTGAACATGTCAGAAAGAAAAAGTCAAAACACGAACTTGCAAAATTTATTATTTTATTGCAAAATTTATTATTTCCCACTGACATAAACTAGGAAGTGACCAACTTATTTTCTTGTAAATTATTGTGACAATCTCCCAGGAAACAATTTACATGTGACACTGGCACATTCTTAGACACATTAATGATTGTAATCTTTAGTGGGGGTTTCAAAAATTGTAGCAGGGACTTAATAATTTAGACAAGTCTGTGGGATGTCTAGGTTGCATCCTGCACTACAGTAAATAATCAGATACAGTACCAGAAGTAGCAGAATTGACCTCTAAGTGGGTCACAGAAGATAATAAATTGGGTTTCACTGGGTTCAGTGTTGCTGCAGCTAGCCAGTTCAAAATTAATTAAGGCACCTCCACTGTTCTGTTATGTATCTGCCTATTGTTTTTTTCTTCTGTGTTCTAGCTACAAAATAGATGTGAAACTGAACAGTCTTATTATACTAGTCTCTAACACCACAAAACTAGATTTACCAACATATGATACTGCATGTCAGCAGAGAGGTGACAATCTGGAATTTCCCCACTCACATGTAGGGTGACAGATAATTTTTAAAGGGTACTCCTCCTCCCAGTGAGAGGCAGCTCAAGAATGAAGACTGCAGCCCAAAGCCAGAAGCTCTGCCTTGTAAGTGACTTTGATTCAAACTCAGAGTCCAAGGAGTGACAAAAGTAAAATGGCAAAACGTATTCAAAACTGCGTGCTGAATTCCTCTCATTTGTAACTCAAGCTTAGCTTAAGTATTCTAAATAATTTCCTTTACTGCCACATTTACACATGGGAAAATCAACGTAGTTTGAGAGCAGCAGAAGTGGGAGGTGTAGAAGAGCTGTTGGGAGCACCAGGCCAGAGCCATTGACAGATCCCAGGCAGATGGGAACGCACCAGGAAGGAGAAGATGTGGGGTCTGCATACAGCACTGTCCTTCAGCCACTGAAATATGCTTGGAACAGACATCAGACACTACCCAGCTCCAAATGCAGAAGCGACATTGTTTATTCACTATTTCTACTGTCTGTGTGGCGAGTGGGTTAGTGGTATAACAACTCTGACACAAATCCCTGGCCTGGAAAGAAACTCTTGGTCATTCCCTGTAACACATTCATAACTGACTTCAGAATGTGGACCTTCTTCATTAGCTGCTCAGGGAAATTTTCTTCAGTCACTAATAGAAATCTCTGGCAAAATCTGGCAGAGATCCAGACCAGTGGAAATACTTCCACAAATAAATCTTATAGTTCTAGTAGATGCAAATACTCAATCATGCAACTCATGTTAAAGGACTCTGTCTCTGCATCTTACTAGAATTTCTATAGCTTCTAGAAAAATATTAAGTGCTCTGCAGAGATAAGAATGCTGTATTGAATAGTCTGGCTGAATTTGTCCTGACTGGTCCCAAAAAAAGGAAAAAAAAAGAAACTTCTAGGGTCATGAGGATGAACAGTGACTAGAGCATCATTCCTATGAAGAAAGATAGAGGGCTGTGACTTGTCAGCTTAGAGAAAAAAGGCTCCAGAGTATCTTATCTATGTACACAAATATCTGAAAGGAGGAAGCAGGGAAGATGGAGTCAGGCCCTTTCCAGCAGTGCCCAGTAACGTAAGCAGAGGTTTTGGGCACAAACTGAAACACATGAAGTTCCTTCTCAAGTCTAAGGAAACACTTTTTTACTGTGCTCTGGCAACAGATTGCCCACAGACGCTGTGGTGCCTCCGTTCTTGGAGATACTCAAAAGCCATCTGGATATGGTCCTGGGAAGGGGGTTGGACAGAGCCCTCTTTCTACACTATCTATTCAATAACACCCTTGTTACATGAATTTCAAACTAACAAAGAACATGGGTGCAACTTTTCAACTTTCTGCCTGACAGCTAAGCAATTCTATGCATTCAGAAAGAATTGCTGTCTACTCTTTTGATAACCATAATATTGTGGGGAATGGAGATCGCCCACAAGATTCCATAACCCCCAGTTCCTTTAAGACTCAAACCTTTTCCTGTTTTGGCCTCTTTCTGTCCCTCTTTGTGTATCTTCTGAGAGGTTATTCATGTGTTCCTACTTGAAACATTCTTGATCTTTCCTGGTTTTAGATTTTTCTTTTTCTTTTATGGTTCTCTCTGGCTCATTATATGTAGCTGTGGAGTTCATTCAGATGCCTGGATCCCAGAACACCACTGACTAGATCAAGGTGATGGGCGTATAACAAAAACAATGATGAGCCTGGAGTCAGAGCAATTCTGGTTGAACCAAAGGGCTGTGAGGTGTTCCTTGAAAAACCAGCACTCACTTTTTGGCAGCAAAAATGAGTGATGCCACCCAGCTTTCCTCTTCACAACATTGCAAGTATTTAGACAGGGCTTTGAACATATAAATCAATATATAAATGCAAGTGTTGTTTGGTGATATATCAAAAAAGGCAAGAGTTCCAAGTCTTTCACCACCCTCCAGAAGATCACCCCATCTTGTCATTGCCTTGGTATTAGCATCTTAGGCCCCTGCAGCTTTGCAATACCTTACTTGCAAGCTGATTGTTTTGATCTAATCCAAATATATATCGATGGCATAACATTGACTATGCTTAGCATAACAATATTTTAGGGCAGAGTTGTTTATTCTTATAAAAAAGGCAAGCAGGGAAATGAACAACCAGGGAAACAGAATTTGCTGCTTATATCCTACAGCTTAGCACTTGCTTGAACTTTTGTTTCTTCTGGTTTAGATTTCTCAAGAGAAAGCCTATCTCCCCTCACACACATGTTCTAAACAATCAAAGCAATGCATTTCATCATGAATTCATGAGGACTGCCTCCCTGCTTCAGTTGCCATCCTACAAGCAGGAAAGTTCCCAAGTGGTTGGCACTAGCTGGAAACGACCACTTTTTTTTTTAGGCTCTGAGAATATCATTGCAGGCAGCCATGTACTTCAAAAGAGAGGTAGGCACACCACTAAAGCTTAAAAAAATATATATTATTTTTCCTCATAGGCTGTATCATCATTAGCAGCAGCAGCAACACCAGAAACAGAAACTTTATACTACTATAAGACTGAAGTAAGAAATCTTGGTTATTTGGTATGTCTGTCTTCTATAGTGCAATTATAAATTACATTCTGTGATGTAAACCAAAACAAAAACAAAACCAGCAGTGTATTGACAAAAAATATGGTAATGATCACTTTCCTTTTTATATATCCCAACAGGTTGTTTCAAATAATTTTATAAAAGTACCAAAACTTTGTTCTAAAACATTTATGTAGGAAACCAACAGATGGTGGTGTGTTACTTTAAAAAGGCTTGTGGGAAGGTAGACCATTGCAAAAAGAAAAAGGTCAATCTACAAAGTTCCTTTGGGGAAATGATTATTCAGACCATATTTGGCACTTGGTATTTGAATCCATTAGATAAAATAACTTTACTATTGTAATTTATGCTGTTTCAATTAACAACACTGAAATAGGTGAAATGCAATGTAAACACCTAAAGGAAATGTGCCTTGAACAAACTTTTTTTATCCATATTGCATTTATTTAATTTTCTTCATTATAATAGATTTTTTCTCATTTTATAAACATAAGAACATATTCTGAACCCCAGAAAATCCACTAAATATCTACATAAATGTTTTCTGAATAGATATCAATATCATGAATATTCTTATATTATGGGTTAAACTAAAATTGCATTAAAGCAAAAGAACAGAAATTGAACAGCACAATGTAAGTTTTTGTTGATTTATACTTCATAGGTTTTTTATTACACCTTTATAAAGAAGATTGCAAGTAAATTCATACTTTACCACACATCAGCAGTGTTGAAAAGTTTGTCTGTAGAAAACCAACTGGCTATGCCAAAGCCAAGAATAAAGTTGCCTTCAGTGGAAACAGAAGGTATTTAACTGAAGCAGTTAGTTCCTTTATTTGGATGAATACCATTTTTATTTCTATGTATTTTTGAGCAATTAATATAATGACTATTAGCAACACTAACTTTTATAACACAATATGTTTGTTTAGCACAGTCAAAAGATTTTTTAAATGTAAATATATAAATATATGCTATATCCACTTTTAAGTTTTAAACATTCTTTTTTTTTTTCTTCTGCTTTTCAAAGCAAGATATGTAAGATGCAGAATTTCAGATCCTGCACTTCCTTGCTGGATGTCATTGCATATTTTAGAAATACTTCCTTTTTTTGTCTAGTCTAAGTTTGTGATATTTACAGTACTATTATAGCTCTTTGAAAAATCTGATTTATATTTTCCTGCAGAAATCTGTAGATAGAAGATTAACATGGATTTTGTAAATACCTAAAATTGATGTATAATATCAGTTTGTCATTTCTCAGGGAAAGACAAGAAGAAAATGTAATGAACAAAAATGGTGATTCTGTCTTTCCCAAATTACTTTATTGGTTCCACATGGCAGAATGGAAGCAAAACCAAAGTAAATACTACAACAGAACATTTAAAAGAGAAACCTCATAACATCTGCAGGGAGGACAGGGAGCTAATAAAAAAGGAAATACATTTTCTGAATTGTATGATTTCTTAATGAGGAAGAAGGGCAACATTTTAATTCAGCCACTGTTTTTCAACGAACACAATCAATTCTGCTACATAATGAGTGTATCTGATCAGAAGCCTTAATGATGAAGAGGAAAAGCCAGTACAGAAAACAGCTTGTCCTCTATCCCATACTGTTTTGGTTTCTGACTTATTCCCCAGATTTGAAAATGCTGGTCCAGTAGAAGAGTTTCCATGGGATGTTGACCTAGCATTAATGTTTCCCACTTTTATTTCCAACACTTCTTCAGAAAATGCCTGTGGGAGATGACTCTGCCAGAGGGAGGGCAGGGATCAATCAGAATCTAGTGCTGCCATCTATACATGCTTGCTTCTGATGATTCTCTTAAATGGTTTATGCAAATTGCACCTGTCTTTATTTTCCTCTGGTATGTGTGGCTCAAATGAAGCCATGTAGTGCCTTATAGCTAAAGAGGCAACAACAATACTTTTTATTCATCTTCAACAATGATCACATATCTTTCATTAATCCTCTTTTAGCATGGATCACAATACATGAATACAGTTGCATTTCTGTATGGAGTTCAAATCTTATGCAGCAAGAAAAGGTGAATTCAGTACTAGAATTCATAGCTTTTGACTCCTGCCAATGATGTTAAGGTGAAGGAAAAAGACAGAAGGTATAGAGAAAACTACCTTGCTTGCTCTAATAAAGACACTTAAATTCAAGGTAAAATATTTATTTTCCTTAAAACAATGTCTGTGTAAATTAGTGGCAAATTAAGACCAACTCAGGCTAGCTCTATTAGCCTCCTACTTTCATAAAGACAAAAAAAATCCTTATACATCATTTCATGCCTATTTTGCTTGCAGTACACTAACTCACCAGCTGTTTGTAAGCCTCTTGCAAGTAGCAGAAAAACTGAATATATTACAGTACATCTGCAGCTCTCCTTTTCATGTCATCCTCTAAACTCTATTTTTGTTAAAGGGCAGAATTACAAAAATAGAAGGGGGGAAGGGGAAGTGGTAGATTGATTCACGTGAGGGATGTGACAAGGTGATTCCTGCAGGCAGAAAGGGACGTAGAGTAATTGCTTCAAAGCAAGCCATGGGATTATCTTTTATTAGCTCCCCTATGGGCTGTGGTCATGTGTTTTGCAATTTTAAAATGTAGCAGAACAATTTCAGTTTTGCTTAATTAGGACCCGATTAATCCCTGAGTGCTCTCAGTAGCCATAGGTTCAGATGGACACTTAGAACACTCAGTACCCAGCTCAACTCAATCTAAGTGTCACTACCAACCAACAACAAGATTGGGATTCATCCATACTTTTATATATATTAGAAGAAATTACTTGCTTAAAGAAAATAATTTCCTTACACTCATCACTGGGAATATTTGTGAAGTTCAGACATTTCAGAAGTTGAGGTTTTTTTCATAAATACATTGGTTTTCTAGCTAAAACATGCAGATAGAATCACAATGGCAGAAAAGGCCAGGGAAAATTATATGGTATACTTTTCTGTTTTCTTTTTCCAAAAGACATGGTCTTCCATGAAATTAAGTAACTTAGTACATTTTGAAAATTACATTTGCAATTAGTAATTTTCACAGGTCCTGTATTCACATAGCAATTCCATTAGTATCTTAATTCTGCGAATACGATATTTAACATTCTAAGCAGCAGTTTATTTGATATTAATTTGCTTTTAATTTAACCTATGTTTTTAGACGTTGTCTACCATAAACTAGAGGCAAAATTAGATCTAGTTTTACCCATTCAGCAATTAAATACAAATTTTCTAAAGTATGTATACATTTTTTAGAATTTCAAAGTGCAAGTGAGAACAGATTTTGTGTGTATTAAAGACAAGATTAAAGACAAGGGTGTTTACAACAGTTTCTCTATGTATATATATGATTCAGAGAAAAATTAAACATTTTTCTTTCAGTTTTGGTCTTAGAAACAATAAAAATATTTTAATATAGTAATTGAGTTAACAGTTGTTAATGAACAATCTGAATATTGTATTTCTCAGCTCCTACTGGAAGGAAAACCCTTAGGAAAAAGTAGCAGTGTAAATTTTGCTGCACTGAAAACAAAAACCAACAACTACAACAACAAAAAACACAACTGAAAAAAAACCAAACAAAAAAAAAACCATAAAAAACCCCTCCACAAAACATAAGGGAAAACAAAGTTTAAAAAGAGAGAAAACAGAGTCAGGAATCAAATGAATCCTGAAGTTTGCAAACATCAAGCTCTTCTACAGGCTAGGGTACCTCAGAACTGCAAGTAAGGAACCCAAAAAAACCTCCAACCTGTGACCCATATATAGTGAACAAAAAAATTCAGATTATGATTGATGTGACATCAACTGTTTAGGATTCATTGTTCTAGTCCATTCTATGCCAAATCAGAAAGGATATACAAGATATTTCCAACTGAGATCTTCCAGTATGTGGTGGACATCATGGAAAACATATTCTCATGTTGCTGTGGTGTTTTTCTGTATGACAGCTAAAGTAGAACTAATTTAGAAACTTGGCTATATTTTTAAAAGTTCTACAGATAAGATATAACAGTATGTTTTTACACTGTTTAAAGGTGATGATTGTATGATAAACATCTGCAGTATAAATCCCATTTTTATCAAGAGCTACTTCCTTACTTACCTTAAAATTCTGCAACTGACCATCATCATACCTACCCTAAGGTTAATTTTAATATATGCTTGCCACTATAGTCTTTCCTGTAAGCAATTTTTCATTAAAAGTAATCTTTCTTCCTTCTTCCAATCAAAGGAATATTCAGTTTGAGAAAATTCACATTAATTCCATCAGTTAGACATTGATTTTTAAAAAGCCATTTTCGCTTCTAAGTTTACTGTCCACTTCAACTGATCCACATTCATTTTTTAAAATATAAATAGAATTCAGTTTAGTTTCTCTTAAAGGCTGTCCTCATTAGTCTTCTTGAATGAAACAATACTAATACAGAACCTTAAAAACCAGCATTCCCATACTCAAATTTCCCTTCACCCTTTTCTAGAATTCTGTCTTTTCTTGATGAACCACTTTCTGAAATTAAGTTCTCAGAACCCAACAAACATCATGCAAGAAGATAGTAACAGAATATCTTAATGATATTAAAATATTTCAGGATTTTTATAATTGTTTCTAAATGCCCTAGCATTTTCCTTCTGTAGTAAACTGAATGGCTGTTTTTGCTGAGCCGTCTAAAACACTACCCAACTCTCTTCTGTCAGTGTCTACAATTAATTTAGAAATCTGCAATGTGTGCGAAGAATTCAAATGATCCCCTCTAGCAGGCATTACCCCTTCAGCACTGAATTTCACCTGCCACCCTTAATAAATTGACAACCATTCACTCCAATCCCCACATGCTGAGAACTGAACTACAGCACTCTGCAAATAACTTCTCCCTGTCTCTTTCTCCATCTGTATCCCTCTCCCTCAATTCAAAATCTCACCATAAGCTTCTCAACAAAGACTGTGGGAAGGTGTCTTCCCACAGAAGGCTAAGTGCCTAATTGAAAAAGTTTCAGTTTTAAGAAATTTTCTTTCCACTGGGAAGATGAAAATCAGGATGGAGTGTATTTTCCCTAAATGGTGTGTACAATTTCAAAGTAGAATTAGTTCAGGGAAGGCTTATAACCTTTACTATGCAAGCAGGATGATTAACAGTCTTCTGTGAGAAAAGCTTTCACATAATTTTCCTCCTAGAATTAATGATCTCATCAGAGATAATATTTTTTCATGACGAGGAGGATGTGACGGCATACTAGTACAATCACCATGGCAGAAGCTATTAGATTTGAATTTTTAGGTATAATGATCTAGCAATCACCCATTTGTCTTCTGTGCCTGTTCAATTTATCTCATTCCAGCAAAACACATAAGGCTGTGACAGCAAAGAGGCAAAGCTTTCCGTAAGCAAAAGCTGCATATTTAAGCAATAGCATCACAAGACTTTGGGAGGTCTGGCATTTGATGCCTGCAGGGGACAGTGCAGAAGTCTTAATGAAAAAAAGCAGGACATAAGTCTGCAGAGGGACTAGTATAGACCAGTCTGGGGCTGGAAGGATCTGCAAAAGATTCATGTGGCTTTACTGAGCACTGAACTGCTTTGTAGGGAAAGGGGTCTGAGAGAAACAGACCAAAGTCTGCAACTGAGTCCTGCGAAGGTGAATTGGATCAGCAGCTGTGTACATAAATGGCTTCATTGTGCACACAAGGTCTAGACAGGTAGAATATACGTATACATACTTTCAAACTTAACCAAGGCCAGTTTTCTGACACATGATGAAAAAAAGAATTAAAATTTGCTTGCCGATTCAAAATTAGCTATTTGTTTTGTTTGTTTCTGTAGGGCACGTAGGGCAGCAGACATACCAAGTTTTGTAGAAGCCCCTTTTCATAATGGAATACTTGAACTAAGTATTGTAAAATCCTGACCACTAGTCAATGTGAGAAGAATATATATAAAGTCTGTTCCCTATCTTGTGAAGGTCATGAAACATTTCAGATAGTGCCAAGTAGTGCACAATTCAACATTTTAACAGAAATACATAGCAAGACTTCTTTTCTCCTCTGCTCACGATATTTTTTATGTTCTTCTTTCCATATTAACTTTAAAATATAGAAAACTTGTAACAGCAGGAAAGCATCTGAAATGTCTCAGAAAAACTGTTTTGATTCTCATATCATGAGCCGAAAATTCTTCTGTAAACTCTTCTTAAAGGACCTCCACATGTAATGTGGATCTGGTACCCTCAGGGATTATTCTGCCATTCTGAAAGGCTTCTAGAGCAGCTGCTCTTTCTAGAAAGGTGCATAGTCTAATTTTAAAATACTCAGACTTTAATTTCCACATAAGACTGGAATAAGTTTATTACAGAAAGGCTAATGCCATGGACATGTACACATAAAAATGTGTAACAGAGCTTGCGTTGTCATAAAAAATTAGTTTGTCTGAATATTTTGCAGTTTTAAAAGATTTCTTCTTATAGAAGATCAGATGGGGTAAACAATGGTAATCTCTTTCCACAGAGGAACTTCCCCCCTAAACATCTGATAGGAGACTGAGAGGCGAGAAAATTCTTGGGCACCAGCTGAGCTTCCTCCTGGTTCATCAGAACAAATGTGATACTTTCAAGCACCTGAAGCTGATTAAACTACTTTCACCTTGATGTTTGACTAAATGATCTGCAAAATACATAAAAACACCCACAAAGTAAAGGAAAGGTAAAGGCTTCAGGACAAGGCTTTCCAAAAGGAACCACACGTATGAAAGTATACTTTCTATACTTACTATACATATACTGTTATAAGGTATTTCCCTATTCAGATACTAGAGCCATTTTAGTAAGTTGTATTTAACTGTTAGCTAATTAATACTTCATTTCCGATTTAAATATCTATTTTAAAAATTAACTGCCATAATGGTTAAATACTAGAGCTTTAAAATCTGCACCTTGACTCTTGTATTACCCACTATCTCAATATATGTGACCCCAAAGTCTACTTTGGATCATACATCCATGTCTTAAAACAACTGCAAATTTGGCATACTCTTAAGCAAGTAAATATATTTATATTGTGCTAACATTACAAAATATGCAGTATCAACTAGCATACTGTAAGTTATTTGTATGAATAATTATAACCTATGGGAATAAATATTTATATATGAGAAAATAAAACAATTAAAATAAGCTGTTATTTAAACTCATGTACCCCAGGATTCCTCTAAACCCCTTATTACAGAACTCTGTAGATTTGGTAACTGTTCTTAGTGCATTACCTATAGCTCAACTATTTCATTTTTGGAGACAAACACATTTTCCTTGGACAGCCTAAGCATCATCCCAGATTCCTCAGGTTGCTCTGAATTCAGGTTTTTGCTACTCAGAAAGATCTTTATATCACAGAGATATGCATGAAAATTTCCTTCACAGGAAGAGAAATTGACAGCTTTTGGTCTTATTCTCCTCTTTTCTATTCTAACCACTGGAATAAAACCCCACACTGTTACTTGTGCCCGTGTGGAGGCATTCCCACTGCTTCAGGTAACATTCTTCCTAAATGGGAGTACTACTTCAGATGATAGAAGCTCCAAACTCACCTGTAATCTA
The DNA here is from genome assembly GCA_013397075.1 of Rhabdornis inornatus. NCBI lineage: Eukaryota > Metazoa > Chordata > Aves > Passeriformes > Rhabdornithidae > Rhabdornis > Rhabdornis inornatus. Next base: position 700,032 of record VWZS01003783.1, read on the forward strand.
ACAGTCTGTTACAAGGGACTGGCTAAAGAAGAGCCTAAAATATGAGCAAATGCTTTATTTAAAAAAATACAATGGAAAATTCAATGACTCCTTAGTACCAGCTAAGTATTTTTTAAAGACCATGGTACTCAAAGAGCCTTTTTAACTTGACAAAATCTAAGGGGAGTAACTGACTTATCTTGTCCATAGTTGTGAATGGAAGCTGAAGGTATTTTATAACTCATGATGCTAAATACCCTATTCTCCCTTACCTGTTAAGAGTGCAGATTTGGGACACGACTTTTTAAATTCTGTTTGCAGTCCAAGCCCTGCTAACATTCAACTTCGTCACATTATGTCTGCTTGTTTTCCTGGGTCAGACATTTTCACACGTGATTGCACATAGCATATACTACAGTGAATATCAATATGAACTGCTTAAAATGTTCAAAGTATTTAGGAAAAAGACGTAACAATGAAAAAATAAAAATCAGGTCCTATATAGGAGAGCAGACAACCTAGGGGGGCCTTCACCCTTGTGATCAAAACCAGCTCATATTTTGTCTTCCACACCCTTATATGTGAAATCTGGAATGCCTCTAGGGTTTTGCAAGGCTCATAGATGGCACAAAAGGAAGAATAACATGAATAATTACAACAAATCCTCAAAAGTCCTCAAATAGTAGCTTAAGCTGTTTAAGTCTAGAGCAGCTACTCGGAGGCAGAGTGAGAAATCTAATAGTGAATTTGAACACATATTCAGTGTCAGTTGAAAGCAACAAATTATAATCTGGAAATGCGTCCATTAAAATCAAAAGCCTGAAAAATGAAATCAAGGCCTTTTCTGGAAGACAGCTGAGTAGGTCAGGTGGAATGGTACACAAGCTACATATTTTGACTATTTCATCATTATGCATTTCTGGCCAGGATGGTTATAGCATAATGTTTGGGGTTTTTTCCCAAATAAAGCCATTTTTTTAAATACCATATATTGTTCATTACTAATCTGAAGATTTGTAAAATATATACCAAACCATACAAAATGCATATCTTCACAGACAGTTGCACATGCCTGAATTTTACAATGGTCATTGCTACAAAATATTTTAAAATCTCCAATTGTAAATGAAAACAATGGAATGGAAACAATAACAGAGTCCATATACATTAATAATACAACACATCTAAAGCATAAAAATATATAGCGAGCTATTGAAACCACAACTAGTTTCTCTTTTTTACGTTAATTATGTGACAAAACCAAAAAAACATGGATTTCTCCCAATGAAATTGCAGACTCTACATGTACTGGTCTGATTAAACTAAAATACCTTGTGTGCGCTTGCTGTGTTTGCAGACAGATAGAAATGAGCTATGAATTTCACAGTGTGTATGCATTCTATTTCCATTACTATTACATTAACTGTCTCATAGTTTCAAAATACTTTAATGATTATCACTTGACTCTGCTTACTATCCTTCACAGGCAGTTTTACCCCTGTTCTATTATTTAAAGTACATTTCAATTGATTAAACATACTGCATTTCAGTTTACTGTGAAATTAAGTTTTATACTGGTATACATTTGGTGGTTTTTTACAATGTGAAATAATGACACAAATTGGCAGCTAGGCAGAAGCTTTAAATTTAGACAGAGAGGCTCCACAAAAACAGCTCATACCAGGAATTTTTCATGTCCTATTGTCAGCAATAAAGCCCATAGACCCATAAGACACCTTAAATGCAATCATTTTACTGTTACTGAGCCCAGTAACAATGGCTCAACTTTCAGAATCTTCCATCTTTGCAAAAAATCTGTGCATACTTAGAAGTGCGTGTTTCACCATATTTAATGTATCCAAGTAATGCTTTTAATGTTGCATGTAACACTCAAGATCTTGTTGATAACTGTGCTCCAATTAATAAAATGAACTGCAAACACGAAGTCTTAAGCTTATGGGTTTTTTTTCAACACCTGGTTGTGGAAACATGGAATTAAATCCAGATCCAGATGTCCTTCCCTGTGTGTTACAGATTCAAGCAAGCTCGCACATGAGGAAAGGCTTAGCTTCAAGCATATGAAAGTCAGAAGTTCATTATCTAAATGGGATATTATTAAAATTGGGATTAAAGTGGCCTCACCAGATGTTTAATCTTGTGAAATGCTTAAAAGCAGCACCAAGTCAGACTTGGTGTCAACTGCTTGCTCTCTTTTTGATCAAGAATTGCTAAACAATTTTTTTTTAGTATTTTCAGAATTTAAATAAATTATGACGAGTGTTTTGGAAGGGCAGTTTTTATTTCACCTGATTTTGCTGACAAAAAATTTATCAACTTTCTGATACATAATAGTATCATAGATGATTTTAAGAGCTGCATTTTCAGATAATGCCCAAATAACTCTCAAGGTTTTTATCAGCCTATATTTTACTGACCCAAAATTCAAACACAATCTCAGTGACAAGGGATCTGACAAAGAACCTCTAAGCAATGCCATCTGTGATGAGAATCTGACATGCTCAGCTTTAGAAAGCTCAATGCAGAAGGACAACCTTGTTTGCCGTATCCATCACAACAAAATTCAGCAGTTTGGATGAAGAAAATACTCTCTTTTAGTTTGAACAAGACTGTGCAATATCAGAGTATGCTATGGATAAGTACTAACATGTTTGCAAATACTGATTTTTCTTTGATGCTATCACCTTCAAATCTGCATAATACTCCAGTTCGGGAGACTCCTTCAAAATGTTTGTTCAAAGAATGAATTAGAAAAGTTATCAGAAAAAAATACTTCAGGAAATAGTATTTTCTTTAAATCACAGCTTTTAAAATTTGTCAAAGTATTTGTAAAATTATGTTTATTTTTAATTGAAAAAAATCGTATAAGGTTAAATTCTGGTTAACTAGTCACAAAGTTGTTCAGTCAAACCCCCAGGCCATAAACCTACTTTAATTGTTTTATTCCTTCATGAGTTACTCAATCCCGTCTATGCAGACAATGCCCTTCAGCAACTTTTCAGAACTTCTGATCTGCAGGAACACTTTGACCTTCTGTATGCCTCTTCAAAATGTGACAGCAAGGTAGAATTACTCACACTTTGCTTTGCTCAGAGTTCAACTTTTTCCATGGACATGTCAGAAAAATAACTACGGTAATCTGGTGACATTTGAGTCTTGAAGGAAGCTCAGCATTACCTTTTCACTTTCATAGGTAACTATGAAAATTCAAGTACAAACACTACACGGAAATAAGGATGGATGCAATGAACCCTGTGCAGAATTAAGAAAAATTACATAGAAAAAAACAGTAGAAGTAACATTACAGAAAGCTAAAAAGTACTTTATTGAAAACAATATCAAGCACTGCTTGATGTCTATAGTACACTAGGTGTAACTGATCAGTCGGAAGTCTACAAAAGAGTATAAATGTGGCCCAAACTTTTTTCCTTCCACTGTTGAAATACTATGTACAATAATGATTCATAAATTATTATGATTTTTTCTTTGGCAGGATGAAGCAGTTAAGTAAATTTGAATTAAATAATTCATTTAGTTCTTTCAATAGTTCATGGTATCTTTTAACCACCAGGGTAACTTACAATAAGCAGATAATAACTTCCAGAAGTACTACATGCACTAATGCTTTAATCCATGCATAGCTGTTTCTCCTTTTCATTATGCTAGTACTGAAAGAAAAATTCAGTAATAGTAATATTTAGCATGCTGACTAGATGGTCTCCTGCACCAATCTAGTGTAGCAGCCTACAGACAGAAGCACAAACATGAAATAAAACTGGACTATGAAGAAGACACACAAACCTATGATAGTCACCAACCTTAAAAATACATTTTTTGTATTTTTAACCAAAGCCTGGCAGTGGTTAGATGAGTCAAGTATGACAGGAATGATGTAAAGATTATCACATCTTTTAGCTGCTGTAGTGCCATCTAATGAGCATAAACTGCTAAAGTCACCTCAAATATACCACTATTTTAAAGAGTGCTTTAAATGAGCACTCCAAACAAAATATCGAGTGTGGACGGTGTGATGCCACTCTTCATACATGCTAGTTTAGTATTTCTAACTCCCACTGGAATGGTAGGGAGAAAGGAATCACTTAAGGCTGATATTAAGTTAAACTGTAAACGTATTTTACATCATCATCATCTCTGCCATAGGCTTCTTTAAACAAAACGTAGCACATGAAAGCTAGACAATTATTGATAAAATATGTGGAAATGCCCCTTAGCTCTCTGGCTAGTCCCCCTCGCTTGTGATCCTTTCTAATACGTCATTTTCTCCACAGGGATTCCCTGTATAATGAGCAGCCTCTCCTGCAGAGTCAGGGCAGAGTCACACACACACACACTTAGGAGGGCTCCAGTCCCACCTCTTCCGTATGGCGATGGTAGTAGCTGGCACATCTCTGTGCCAAACACAGATACAGGAGGGGCATTTACTGGCTACCAGCTGTCACTCATCTCCTCTGTGAATAAAGGAGCAAGATGTCATATTATTGTTTTACATGCTACTTTGGAATAGCTGGTGTCTGAATTGTGAATAAAGGTATGCCACAGTATGGTATGATTGCAGTTCGGCAATCATTGCTCTGGACTAAAACAACAGCAACAGACGGTTTTGCTATACCCAAGATCAATTCAGACTTGGCTGCAGCCCATTGCTGGTAGTGATGAGCTCCACAGTTGTCATGAAGAAGTCCAACTAGAACATTTGCATTAGAGTGAAGCCCCCCATCTATTGTGCAATAATAAATACTGCAAGCACTGCACACTCCTATTTTAGCTCAGTGCTTCCCAGACAGTCAAGATGAACAGTGACCCCCATATATTTTTAGAGCATTAAATGTATTCAACCTTCTGATCCTGACAGCTTGCACCAAGCTCTCACCAGCCCCAGCTAAGGGCAGTAAAGCCTGGCAGGAAACACAGGCAAAGCAAAGCCAAGCCATTGCTCTCCTAAAAGTCCTTCGGAGTCACAGACAACCAGTGCAAGTCAAAACACACCACTTAGAGACTTCACCTGTGCTCTGAGACCAGCTTCCTGAGAAACCAGCCTGGCTTGAAGGGATGTTTGCACCGTCCACCATTCAGATGTGCTAAGCACTACTTGGTAACAGTTAGGACTCAAAATAAAAATCTCTACTACTTGGAAAGAAAAATTACATCCTTCGCTTTAAAAAGGTAACAGCTTTCAGATGGTACAACAGCTTTTCAGATGGTGTCAAGGCAGATCACTTTATGAATGAGTTCCAAGTACACTGACAATATCATTTTTAGTACAGATGCAGACAAAAAAGTCCAGAAACACATCAGGAAAGAGAAAATCTGAATTGTAAGGTTCTCTCTTTTAATCTTGTGATAAAAGTAATTTTAAAATAATGCAATGTTCAGCTATTGCTTTTTAAGTATAATAATATGCAGCTATACACTATAGATAGAATTAAAAAGCCCAACTCTGAAAACAGTCCAATGATTCCTGAGTAGTATTGTACAATACAACCCAGCAACACTTCAGTGTTGTTTTAAGCAAAAGCAGAGCAGAAATGACACAGCTGAAGTGTCTAGGAAAACTGACAACTCTAAGATATAAGAACGTGTAATACAGAGAAACTACACATCCCACACAGTCATATTTCTGGCTCTTGTGAAGGAATACTTAATTAAAAATAAAAGAGTTAACAGAAGTTAAGAATTACATGCAATGCTAACCAGTTGAAGTTTTCTCCCCTGTTCCATGTCCACACATGCTACACCATTACTCTATCCTTTCAATAATCTTTTTCAGAACGTTTGACCACCTGAAAATCACAGTTCACCCAGCTATTGTTCATGCAAGTTCTCAGATCTGTGGGAAAAAGTGGGTTGTGACAGGTGATTTCCATGGTCAAAACATACTGTTCAACAGATTTAAGCAAAATGAGCCATCACATATCAATGTGGGAGATGGTTAATTGCCAAAACTCCTCTGAGGTTCCTCTGGAAAGGAGGAAAAGAGAAAAGTATGATGTAAAACACAGAGGATGAGAATAGTATAATTGTATACATTCAAATTTGCATAAGATCTTCTCAAACAAAGGTATTTCTAAGACAAAAACTTCAATTGACTCTAAATAAATTCCAATATTTACCTATAGGAAACATTTTACAGTTTGCCTATGACACGTGCAAATAATTTTGATTCTTTTTATACTCACCTACACTGTGCAGGATGCACAAGCCATATATGGCTTAAGCCCTACTGCTCATTGGTTTTTTTATAAATTACTCCTATTTGTAAATAATTCTCAGACCATTTGTGAAATACTTTTCTCCATTTGAGGAAAAACATAAACCAAAACACAACTACCAAACAAGAACAAAGCTCTTAAGTTTTTTTTTGGATACAAAGAAAAGTATAATAATTTCAAAAACACAAGCAGCTGGTGGATTGGCATGTGAAGGCTGATGACAGGTCTGTGGAATTTATGGAACATATATGCACTTGTATATTTTCATTCAGAATAAAAATAAAACTGAGCTACCTATTGCTTACCCTAATGCAGCGTGAAAGTCAGAACTATATTTTATAGTCAGATCTGTCTCAGATAAGAAAAGGATACCCACGCTATTGCTGTTGGTCACCATGTACCCTGGTACATTTACACAAAGGTGCCGAAAGATCAGTCATAGCACATCACAACCTCAAGTGCCCATCACTTTCCAGATCTGTAACAGGCATTTGACTTCCACTATGAAAGATCAAGAGCCTCACAAATGATAATGCTGCAGTATAACATCTTTTTTTTATGAAATGTTATGACAACTTATTTGGAAGCATAGGGTTTGTATCTTGCAGAAGAGAAACGCTGCTGTCAAGGAGAAAACTTGTGGGTATATTGTGATAAGAGACACTTCTGCTTGGTTTCTTATGCCTGCACCTGGTGGAGCCATTTATAGCAGTTTGCCATCATAAGCATACTGACCTAAAATGGAAATACGAACCATTACAGAATGACATGCATAAGCTCTCTCAAATAAAAACATGCAGGCAGCCATCAGCAGAACTAAAACCATATGATCAACCTGAAGTATGCTCTAAAGCAGCTGTGTGTTGATTATACTGTAAAGAGAGAAACTGCAGCTGGAAAAATCTTCAACAGCTTCATATCTTTGCCCTCTGATTATAAAGGAGGAGGAATAGAGAGAGAGTAAATATTAACTGTGCCGTGCTTCACCACAGTTTCTTTATGAATTAAATTAATTGCAATTTCTGAGTTTAGAAGAATCAGACATTTCTTCATGAACCAGCTATTTAGACAGTCTTCCTTCTTAAAAGCATATTAAGTGTATTGTTTTATGTGACAGCATATATTGCTTCCACTTATTTGCCCACTTGTCTGTCTCTGAAAACCTGATTGACACTCTTCCTAAAGCTCTCCCTGCTGTCATTCACCTGTCTTCTCTATCTTCTCAGACTTACTGTCAAAGTGCTGCCTCTGCATTGCTCAACTTTTACAGAGTTCTACTTACACCCCATTTGACCTTTCTACAAACTCCAAGAAAATGGTACCTTTCCTCCTCTTTTGTTACCTGCCTTGGCACTTAAAGTCATGAATTCTGAGTGCTGTACTTGCTCACTCACTTCAGCCAGGCATTACTGCAGCCTTCTAGCCTGCCTTTTCCAAGCCTACAGTTTCCATGGCAGATTATAGCCTTTCTGGCACTGGCCCACATGAGTCTACACAGTGCATTGGAGCAGGTAATGAGTTTGTTCTGCCCACACCATGAGCTAGCCAAGACGAACCTGCTTTACATGGAGTTAAGCCTGAATTTAAAAAGCCCTCCTGAGATAATGAAATACATCAGACCAAACTCAGCATTCTATCAACATACACAGATATTTTGGACTCAGATCAACGCACATTGCACTTTCTCAGAGTCCATATGAGAGACAGTGAATACACCTATGAAATATCTTAAGAAACACTTCCTTATTCCTCTAATTCTTCTTCCTGTCACAAACTTCACATTGCATTCATATAAATGTGTGGAAACTATTCCTGGATGAAGCAAAAAAGACAAGAGTACTCAAGAGTACTCATTCTTGTTTGCCCTTAGCATTTCCTCTGTAGTTTTGGAGGGTTTGGGATTTAAAAATAAATAAAAATCTTCTTTGCACAAAACTTCTGCTGAAGGTGCAAAAGCACCTGAGTCAGCACTACTTAGGACAATGTGGATATAGAGGATCACTAGACTAGGCTGTTCCTCACTTAAGTGCAGCTGCCCTGCTTCTGATGCTGCCACTTCTTTTTTGAGATTCCTATTTCCACACATTGAATACATTTATCATCATATCATGAGTTACAGTGTCCTGTTCTGGACTCTCCAGTACAAAGGAGACAGAGACACATGGAAGGAAGTTCAGCAAAGGGTCAGAAGATTCTCATAGGGCACCTGTCATACCAGAAGGAGTTGAGACAGCAGGGACTCTTCAGCCTGGAGAAAAAAGGATTCAGGAAGGATCTCATCAGTGTAAATAACTGATGAGAAAGAGTAAGAAGAAAAAAGTAGACTCTTGTCAGGGGTTCCCAGAGACAGGACAAGGACAGGACAAGGGACAACGAGTACAAATTGACAAAAATTGACATAAAGGAAATTCCCTTTTTATGTAAGAAAAATCTTTCTCTTTGTGACGTTTGTAAGGCAATAGAACAGGCTGTCCAGAGAAGTCTTGGAATCTCCTTGGAGACATTAAAAATCCAGATGAACATGGCCCTGGGTAATCTGCTTTAGCTGATCATTCATTGAGAAAGGGAGATAGACTAGATTATCTCCAGGAATGCCTTCCAGACTTCAACAATTCTGTGATATCTATAAACTTTTGGTCCATTTCTTCCTTTTCAAACTGTTCACGAGTCCCTCTTCTTTCTCCTTCTCCTGTTCCTAGCAATGTGTTTCCCTCTTTCTTGGAAGGCTCATTAATGACACCCAATGGCAAAGTCAGCTCAAATCAGACAGCAGTTCACTACCCACACATAGTTTTGCACTTCTGAGCAATGCCACATGCAAGAAATCAGAGTAGAGCTAATTCTGCTGACTACTCCCCCCAGATAATCAATAAAAGAAAACTGATTTAATTTCTTTTCTCTCAATTCCTGCTGCCCATTTGCCACCTTTGTCTATAATGTCTCTGGGTCTTTTTTACCAGGTAAGAAGTCATGCTCATTCTGATTAAACCCAAACTACAACTCTCATTTATTTACCATAATAAGCAAAATGTGCCCTTTAAACTGGAATATCAAAGTAAGGAAGGCCTTAAAATCCTGCGATTTTAATGCAAGATTTACCAAATTTTAATTTCATTATGTTTTTTCATTGCTTTGCCTGTTGCAAAATCAGCCTATCCTGAATACAAGTCTCTCTTTCACCCCTATAGACCTTGGGTAAACAACAGATCTGATCATTCTCTCATTAATCCTGATAGCTTTGGTGGAATTATTCCTTGCTTTTGTAGATGCAATCGGGGGAAGAGCTGGTGTTCCATGCTGCAAGACTTACATCAAAGTACTGGAGCAGTAATCACCATGCTTTCTACTGCTCTTTTTTATATATTGTATTTAATTACTGTTACAAGAATGGTTGAGCACAAGCTTCAAACCTGGTTATCTAGAGCCATACATGAAAGTTGACAGAAAGGAAAAACTTCAAAGAGCCCTGTTTGTCCAACTGAGATGGGCTAGATTCAATTAAAGATAAGAAAAAGGCAAAGTAGTAAATTATTTAATTAACTGCATGTCTGCTTTACTAGAGATTGTAGTATAATTTAGCTTTCCCTAATAAGATGTGAATTTATCACAAATCCAAACAAATAAATTGAAACATCATCCTGCTTCATAAAAAATACACACTACCAATGCTATCAAAAGATATTTTTTCTGCATTCTGTTATATAAACTGGTATTGCCAAAAGTTACAGAGCGCTTAAAATATGTAATTATACTGAATAACAAGGACAAAGCCCTGAGGAGTTTCAAAGTCAGAGATAAAAGCCAGCACAGTAGATATAGGTCTGCAGCAGGGACACTGCCATTAGTGCTGCTTGACTTTACTACTAAAAGTTGACTGAAAAGTCAAAATCTAGCTATGATATTAGCAGACACAAAACTATTGGAAAGCTCTCTGGAACAGAAAGCAGGGAGGTGTGCTGGATAAAATGCTCCTATTTTAACTCAGTGCTTCCTAGGCCTATTAATGCCATGACAGAGACCTTCCACTCTCCCCAATCAACAGACACATCTCAGTGCTGGTTATGTCAGGACAAGGAAACAAGCTCACATGGATTTTCCACTAGACAGGTACTTCTTCTAGGTGCCCCTGGCCTAGAAGTCATTTTTCTATGTTTTTTCTCCCATGCTCTTCTAAGAAAAGGAAAAGAAATGAAGGTAGAATAATCTTTTCTTGCTGAGGACTGAAGAAAAATATAAATACTAGATATTTCCCATGTAAAAGGACAGAGCCTGAAAACAAGACCCATGAAAACATCACATATACAAGAAAGCACCTGTGCAGGTTTTGCTAGAAAATAAAACATATATAAGACCAGATAGGAAATTCCCATCACTTAGCTACTGGATGTAAGCCATGTTAAAAAAAAAAAAAGAAAAAAAATCCAATGACAAAGAGAAGTGAAATGCAAATGTACAACTAATCAATGAAGATAAATGAATAATGAAAACTACACTTGTCATTTGTTGGGCCTGAAAGAAGAGCATTACAATGGATGAAGAAATATGGTTGCTACAGTTTAAATGGATAGAATTTCTGTATGAGGTAGCTTTCATTATCCACAAAACAGCAAATACTTTAACATTTTCAAGGAATACTATAGCTTTAGTGAACTTACATGGAAAAATAATATGACATGGTAGTCTACTATTTATTTTTAAGAACAAATAAAACTGCTTATACTATAAGGTAATATACACAGGGAAAATGTGAATGTTTTGTCAGAAATAATAAAAAATGTCCAACAAACAATTTTGCTTACATAATCACTTTTACAGTGAAAACTAGAAGAATCCTGCTTAACAACCAGAATATCATTAAGTGGCACCCATCAGCTGAGCAGGAGCAAAATAAACAAAATATTACATTTTTATATTACTGCTGCTCCCAAAGCTATGTCTTTCCTTACTCCAGAGCCAAGGATCCTTTTTTTCCTCCCCTTTTATTGAAGCAACAAAGATGGGTAAATCTGTGAAAGCTAATTTCATCATCAATGAAAATAAAACCAGTGCTTTCATATAAATCTCTCAGTTCTTAAATAAGAGCAGGAAATATTCTTGAAAAAAAACGCCAACCCTCCAATTATGAAATAAGGTCCTGTTTTGTTACTGAATCACAGTTTGACATATCTGCTTAAGGTTCTCTTGCTTACACAGGCACAAATAAGGAATAAGTCTATGAAAACTTATCTGGTACAAAAGTCATGCAAGGAAATTGAATACCCAGCACAATTTGTTCTAAGACAGTGGTGAAACACCTGTTAGGCAGTCTGAACTACATCTTCCAATGAGGCACTGCAGTCTAAATGAAACCAATGTGATAGAGGAGATCTAATCTAGTAAGGAAGACGAAAACAAATGTCAAAAGACTAGAACTGCCTTGGGACAAAATTTACGATTCCAGCTAGCCCTAATGTCATGTGTTCAGATATGGCAGCTGCCATTTCCATCAAAAAGCCCCAAATAAACAAGATCATAGCCTGGAGAGGTGACATTCTCAGTGCACTGCAGAGAGAGGCTGCCGTGCTCCAGATGTACATTTGGAACATCCACGAGAGAAGAGCATTCGTGCAAAACTGTAGAGTATCTGCACAGTAATTAATAGCAGCAGTCTGGTAAGTGACTCACCCTGAGCTGATTCAGGAACTCTTTTCCCTGCTTCTGTATGTGTAAACTTATTCGGAATAACTGATTAATTAGGAAGGCATCATATTTGAGATAACCTGTCAGGTTCCCTAGATACAAAGACTAATTTAAAGGTCACATTAAGCTAAATAGAAATTTAAAAAGAACAGCGATGAGGGCAAACCCAGAATTTTGGCACAGATTTTGCAAAGAACCATTAAAAAAGAAAAGGAAGGTTGCCTGAGTGTACAAGAGTAATCACTTGCTTATCCCAAAAGCAGAATAAAGTGCAGCTAGACTATATAGGTCAGATGGTTTCTTTTCCCTTAAAAAACCCCAGCGAAAGAGAACCCTCACTGTTTCCTGTTACTCAGCATGCCCGCATTTCATTCTCAAAGGTGAGAGTTTTTCTACATACCAAAATTAAAGGCCTTTGATTGGTTGTTTCCTCTAGGGTTTTTCTTGAAAACTAAACTATTTATTACCTATTTATACACATGTATGTATTTTGTTCATAACAGTCTTTCGCGTATGACAATCTTTTATCATAAGTTACACCATTTAGTTGAAATAAATGGAATATGTCTTCTAGGCTCAAGAATTTTCCTTACCTCTTGTAATTTTGCAACTGTCTTCTAAGCATGCCATGAATTTTATCTCTTTTCTAAAGTAGGGAGGCAAAGAGTGGATGTATTACATGATAATTACTTCATAGTCAAGTCTTCATCAGGTCTGGAGTGAAATTACTAACTTACATACCCTGCATATGGTAATCTGGTTAAGACAAACAGAATAACATCTAATGTTTATTTTTCAAAATCATCACTATTTTAGCTCACAAATTCTGTGGTCCACTCTAGCATTCAGATACTGATCTTCAGAATAAATACCTTGTATTTTATTCTAATTTTATATTTGTGTATTTCCCTTTTCTCACTAATCATTTCACTGTTTTTTATGACCAAATTTCATAATGTGATGCATAACAGCTAAAATTTCCCAAGATAATGATCTTTCTTTCCTATTGTTGAAAAGCTACCAAACTGTCACATTTCATCCATAAAATATATAAAGTATACTTGTTAGTCTGCTGCAAAGTAATTTATAAAAATCTTGAAAAATAACTGACCTAGTGTTGACTCTTCTTGGTAGTCAGATACTGTAACTCAGCTTTAAGCATTGTTTTCAACTAGTTATGTACCTCATCTTAATTTCATCTAGATCATATTGACCTAATTTATTTATGGACTTCTTTGTGGGACAGTGTCAGAAACCTTGCCTGAAGTCAAAATTAATCCTATCTGTTCCCAGATCTGATTAACCCAGAAATCCCATCAAAGAAAGTAATTAGAGTACATTGATGTGATTGTTTTTGACAAAACCGTTCTAGCTGTTTTTGTTATTTTATCTTCTCTGTACACACACACACACACCGAATGCTAATAACTTGTTCCAGTAACTTCCCAGATGTTGAAATTACACTGATTCATCTGTAATTCTACAATAGTCTATTTTTCCTTTTTTAAAGTTAGGTACTATGTTTGCTAATGGTTCAGGGATTAAGCTGGCTAGGTTTTCTAAGTACTTAAAGGCAAATTTAATTGGATCTTGTCAACGCGAATACGTCATATTACATTAATATTCTTTAAATTGTTCCTTCCCAATTCTGTTTGTACCTACTTGATAATGGTAATGTTGTTTGGTTAAATACTTGCCTACAGAAAGGGGATTTATTTTTTTCTTTTCCTTGTCATTCTTTCTTGCTGAGTATTGGACCAGGGCTATTCTTTTATCATTCTAATACATCATTCTAACACATCATTCTAACACCTTCAGAATTTTTCACCCAAAGTTTTCATGTTTATTTATGTACCCTAATGCATCCATATTTTTGATCATATTTCCTAGGTTCCCTGCCAATCATGACAGTTTTCAGCTCTGCTTTTAACATGCTCTCTTTCAGTAACTGCTAGCTCTCCTTCACTGATTTATCCTTTAGATTATCTTCCCAGGAGATCACTTCTACTAGGTTCATTAAAGTATGCTCTTTTTGAAGTTATTTGTTCATGTTCTACTATTATGGTTGCTTCTTCCTAAATCCATAAATATTGCCATTTTACAGTCACTTTCACCCAAATTGGCTTCCAAATGGAGACACTTCATCCAGTTTCAGAAATCTCTTAGTCTCAGCCAAATCTGACTGTGATAATAACAATTTTCTTTATCTTTTAAAATGAACTTGTTCATATGTCAGACCTTCTCTATGCTTACACATTATTTTTGGAACTGAATATCCACTGCTCCTCAATTCAACCATGCCAATTCATTCAGATGTTTCTAGTGTCTCCATTCTTCTAAGCTGCCTGCAATAGATTCCAACAATGATAATATCTCTTTTCCCTTCATAGCACGTGAAGGTGTGCCTTCAAGAATTCTACTTCTCACTTTCTTACTTGATCATCAGAAAAGTAGAAACACATTTTTCAAATGAAATGTAACTCTTCCAGTTTTCTTTGGCTTGTCTTTTCTAAACAGGTCTTACCCTTCTAAGCCACCAGTCCAAAGTCGTGGTATGTCTGTGATTCATAGTAAGTAACATTTCTAGATGCCCTTCAGATATTTCTGTAGAGAACTCTCAATGCTTAGCAGTTTTAACCTTCAATCTTTCCTACTATCCTTCTATAATTTTCATATTCCTGCCTCAATTTTCAGATCCATGAATAGTTCAGCCTATCAGTGATAACTTACAAGCAGGTCTTTCTTGTTAACACATTTCGAAATTAAGTGAAAGGTGCTGGAACACCTCTTCTGTGAGAAAAGGCTGAAAGAGCAGGGGTTGTTTAGCCTGGACAAGAGGAGGCTCAGGGGAGACCTTATTGCAGCCTTTCAGTAGTTGAAGGGAGCATATGAAAAAGACTTTTTGTCAAAGCTTGTATGACAATGGCAGGACAAGAGGCAATTACTTTACACAGGAAGAAAGTAGATTTAGATTGAAAGAAGCGTTTTACTGCGTGGGTGGTGAGTTGTGGATGCTTCATCCCTGGATCTCACCCTCAGGTGAGATGGGATTTTGAGTAACCTGGCCTAAAGCATGATGTTCCTGCCTAGAGATGTCCTAGATGATCTCAAAAAGGTCCCTTCCAATCCAAACCTTTCTATGGCTCTTTCCAATCTGACTGTCCTCTCCTCATGGCTCAGTGAGCTGAAAATTGATAAGCTCAGTGAGCTTATCATCCTGAAATTCATCAGAAGAGTTCTGTTAATTGTGTGCCTATATATACACTTATGCTAATAGAAGCAAAATTAAAAAGAAGGGAAAACAAAGGTATTTACAAAATCTGTAAACCCCACAATAAAAGCCATTAACTATATTAATCAAGTCTTTCAAAATAAATACTTAAAAACAATTCTGTTACAGTTATGTTTTTTAAGACTTGGTAATTTTTGTCATTGCTTTATGCAAAAGCAATGCAATCCTAAGTGTCTTTTAAAGTATGATGTGAATACCTGTCAGTCATGTCCCTTGATCTCATTATGGTTGGAGTTTTCATTAAATTATCTTCAGAACTGTGGGAAAATTCTGAATTATAAAGATTACAATGAAAAAGGAGTGACTTTAAGCTAAATCATTTAGTTTACACCAAAATAAGCATTGAAAGTGTGTATTCAGAACACTGGACAACACTTGCTGCAAGGAGGGAATTGTGCAAAAGGGTTCTACCTGCAATAGAAAATTCCACCACTGACAATAAAAGACTCAGATGCAATTTTGAGGCAATCTGCATAGCATCTTAATTTCTGAACATGTAAGAATTATTTATATTAAAAATACATTAATAACATCTATAATTTTATAAGCATATCTAGCAATGGAAAAATACATCCACACACACAAATATTTATACGATAATTTGAAATAAAGGCATGATCTGTATTATTTGAATGGACATAAGAGATCTTAGAAAGTGTCTACACATTTTGCATTATAAATGTATTAGAAAAATGCAATGAAACTTTAAAAGGATCCATTATATTCAAAAAACTATTGCTTATATAAGACTGAGTTAATATCTCAGATTAATACTAACTGAAAGACTTGGCATCTGAGTCAAAAATGTAGAACTTCTTTGTCCTGAAATCAAATTAAATGAAAAATAATTCCAAGAAATAATAAATCCCAATAATATTGAATATTTTTGTAATAGATAATGTTACATTTCACATTTGCTACCGCAAAACAAACTGAAACACTTATTTTGTAACTATCAACTGCTAGAGAGCCATTATTTGCATTTTAACTGTTTAATTTACATTTAATTAAGCTATTGTTGCATTCACATGAGAGTTTATCAGTAGTCATTTTCTCAGTATAGTTTTATGCACAATTCTGATACAGTAAAACTTTTTCATCCTACTGCAGTATAGCTTAATATTTAAGAGACAGATTATTTTACATTTCCCTAGCAAACGCCTGGCAATTTAACAATCTCTCTACAGTACAAACATTTATGAAAATGTCAATCATTGTGGCTTGCACATGCTTAAAAATATTTAAAGTTTATCCAGAAGGTGGTAAGCTCAACTTCTTGTCCTGTTTTGGTAAGATAATAGGCTGCTATCATTAGCAGTTTTCCCATGTTTTCCACTCCTTTTAGCTGGACTTAAATATGGAGAGAAGGCTGCTTTCTTCAATGTCTGTTTAAAGGTTCCACTAAAATGACCTTATCTCCAGCTCATTTGAGTTTATTCTTGCATTTCTCTTCAACAAGACACAGGAGATGGCTTCTGGGGTCTTTAAGGTTACGTAAACCTAATCATTAAAACCACAGTATATGTTAAGTCTTTCCCACCACAAGATAGCATTATGAAAAAAAAACCAAACCTATCAGAGACAGCAAAAAAGCATTTAATTTATTCCACAATTTCCAAAGGTGCCTTAATCTGGTGTTGTTTCAGTGGTGGTGTAAAGTGCCTTCCTCACACTGTGTTGAAGAGACAAAAATGGAGAAACACTTTTTTTCATCATTCATCTTATTACAGTGAATCAGATAATGGCAGTTTATAAAGAGTTGGGTCTTTGGTGCAGAGAAGAAACAGAAATGGAAGAAGAGGAAGAGAAGCAGCAAAAATCTAAATACTGAGAGATAACATCTCTTCACTAGAAGACAACTTAAATAGACTATAGCACAATAACCTTCAGAATTGCACAAACACTCCTGACCAAAGCCAAAAGGCCCAATGCAAACTTTATAGCTCTCTAAAAGAAAGATGAACATTAAAATCAACGAAAGACCCACTACCTTCAACAATACCCAGATTTCCTAAGGATGCAGTAACACTATCCCTCCACTGTCCCAATATACTAAAAATGTCAAAGCTCAAATAAAACTGTAGTGGTGAAAATATTGTACAGAAGTCTTAAAAAGAAGTCTTGAAAAGTGTAATGTAGTCTATGGAAAAGTACCAGGAAAAGTTTCACAGGAAATTCAAAAATTGAAGGATTTCAAGATTAAAAAATAGAGGGGTCAGATGTTATGAATCCATCTTAGACCTTGTTACAAAGAAATTTATTCATCCTTGATGTTAAAATAATAAGTTAGCTCTGCTCTGTTTCTGCAGTAGCCTACAGTGCCTGAGCCAACAAAGTAAGATGTTTTTACAGTTTCCACTAGAAAGGAACAAAGCTTTTTCTCTTATTAGCAGAAAAATGCTATAGAAATTCCGTAACATTCCCAAAGTTCACCTTACACATTGAAGAAATTCTTGCTCATTGAATGACACTAAAATGTTAAAGAAACTTTAAAGGAGATTACTGAAACAATGGTTGAATGCTTATACGAACTTTGTCAAAAAGTGTAAGAGACATTTTAGTTAAGCAACACACCTGAGACAGAAAATTGCCAAATCAAAAAGATGTCAACGGGCTGGAAAGATATGTAAAGAAAATCATAATGTGATAAATTGTAGGCACTTAGAAAACTTATATGTGTTAAAACTTAATATAATTTACTGGAATCAGATCCTTGTTACCAGATCCTCCAACAAACAATGTTATTGTGCTATTCATAGATTTTTACTAATATCACATATTCTGCTATCCAGCAGTGGGGTCCAAGAATCACAGCTACAGTATCAGATAAAGGTTTGAACTGTGCTGAAAACTTATGACCAAAACGGAATTCAGAAAAGTGTCCACTGAAATTTAGAGCCCTATAAAACAAAAGAGGATGAATTATTCATTACAGGAATTTAAGACAAAAGGAATATTTTGCAAATAAATATGGGTCATGTCACAAATCTTTTATCTAGAGTAGGGAATCCAACATTTCTAGACCAACCACTCTCAACAATATCTTTCATTTCTCACAAAAATGTTTTCATTAGTTAAAGGTTTTAAGTAAAACAAACAAACAAAACAAAAAACAAAACAAACCCCCAAATCTAACAAAGAAAAAAAAAAAACAACAAAAAAATCCTACCAAAAAATCTGCCTTTCATCATTAGAATAAAGTCCTGGACTCTTTTGAAGTCAGTTTTGGGATACATGCAAGAATCTGTAGGCTGTAGAATGAAGAGTGCAGAGGAAGAAAACCACGTAATGCTTCGAGCAATGAGTAATTAATTCCCTGGAACTTTTTTTTGTACTAGGAGACTTGATACTTACACAAGAAGTAGGTGATCATGAATTCTGAAAGACTTCTGCCCCACTAACTCCTTTCTGAAAAGTGCACCTGAAACTGGCAGTGTAGAATTCTATCATGTGTCAACATGATAAAAAAACCAATGAGACTATGTTTACAACTTCAAGGAATTAACTATCAAGATCCATGTTTTCCAAACAGTTACACACGCTTAACCTTTTATTTAATTAAGAATTTGCAATAGTTCTCAAAACCAACATCCAAGAGATTTATATGCACACAGTATGTACATGATTAAAGGCTGCTCATGGAACTTTTCCTGCGATTGACTGGGCTCGAGGCATAAGTTTTATGAAGGAGACATATGCAGCAAGCAAATTCATCTTTCAGTTATTTCCCTGCTTCTCCCAGAATCCTTAAGCTTTGTATTTACTTAATTCTTAGGCTAATTTACACCTTTCTATTTCTGACAAGGCAAAGATGCTATATTTAGTAGTTCTAAACAGTTTTCATCATTCTGTCAAATGAATGAGAAGAAAGATGCCCTCAGAGCATTAGGAAGAAAACATCTGGCCCTGCTTGAGAATTTGTCACATTTCAATAGAAAATGTTACAGGATAATGAACAGGGGTGAGGTTTTCATTGTTGTTTGGTTGCTTGTCAGATTTTTTATCTGGTTTTACTCAGTTTTGAAAAAGCTTAAAATATGAAGTAATTATGTGTAAGGCTAATCACTAAACCTTAGATGCAAATGAAGAGTAGTCATCCTCAGGCAACTTCCCAGTAACTCCTAGTAAACATAGAGAAGTTAGTTACACTAATTTCACCCTAAAAGATCCTACAGCCACTTTATGAAAGAAAGGGTGAATTCAAACAGTAACGAACAATTCCTGTTTTCAGTTCTTGCTGTTGTGAAGTTATATTTAAATTCTTACTCAGTAAGCAGCTAGTAGGAAAGAAAAAAACCAACTTCTTTTGCTTTATTTGTAGATCCAATTGTACAAATCTTTATTTGTCCTGAGTTTAGATCAAAGAGATGAGCATTGGATCAGCTGAAGAGTATCAATTCTCATTCTCTGAATGAAAAATGCCCATTGTGGGCTGCTCCAAAAAAAGACAGTTTAATTATAGATCCAGGCACAGCATTAGAAAAAGACCTATAACTAGACCTGAAATTGACTGTTTTCCTAACATTTTAAGATATCACTTGTATAATTTGTTATTACAACTGTCCTAATTCACTTTCAGACTAAAATATATGCTATCATCCAAACCATGCTACTCTACAGGTGCTCCATGCTGCTTTCATTGAAGTTAAAGGGTTCTCTGCCTCTGACCTCAATACTGCTGGGATACTGTAGCCTCTTAAGGCAATCTTTACCCGTGCAATCTACATTTCATTCACAATGTACAGACCTGCAAATCTTCTTTTTATCTGTGGTGAGTTCTACAGGGTACAATCACTTAATTCTGAATGAAAATTAAATTCAATAGTGGATATGCAATAGTCATCAAGCAGACATTAAATTCTCCCTATTTTCTTATATCCACAGTGCAAACAAGGCCACTTCACTGTTTACATGAATTATGCTGTGATAATTGCCAAGCCAATTCTCAGTCTCCCAGGTCATTGCAAGTTCCTGCTGGGTCATTTCCACAGCAACTCAGAGGCCACACAGGGAGACTTGACCAATGAACTACATAAGTGAATGAAGGCCAGTTGCTCATGAGAATGTTCATACACCTCTGCCTCTGGATATTTAATGAAATATAATCTTGTAATTCTTCTGAAACTGCTGAATTGTGAAGTCTTATTTCCCACTAAACCTGTAGATAGCCGGAGAGGTCTTATGAAAGAACATGATTTCTAAATCATCAAAAGATTTTCAGTTCCCTCTATCAATCTTTTTAAAGAAGACTGACCTGAAAATCTACCATGACACCATATTACTTTTAGTTTAGTAGTCTAAGATAAATAACATTCTCTTTAGAAAACTATCACTTTGGTAAACTATGCACACATTCATCATTTTTCAGTTTGTATTCTGGAAAGTTAAAAGTTAATTATTATGCTAGTCTCATAAGAGATTGCATAAGGGTTGTCTTCAACTGTTTCATAATAAAAATAAAATAAACCCACAGAAATTTTATTTATGGTCATTTTAACTATGCAGTATGTCTTCCTCTTTTCAGTGGTGGACTAGGGCCAAAGTCAATTACAGAATCCAGCTCTTCTGGCTCCATTGCTTTGCTGTGCCACCTTGGTACTACATTTCCTCTCTACTTGAAAACAAATCGTTAAATACAGTGCCTATGTAACTAACTACATTAAAAGTGTAATTTAGGAAAGGGAAGACTTTATCTTCTTAATTGAAAAAGCATATGTCCATCTTTCAGTTATTATTAGTGAAGTCTACTACAGAACATCATGTTTTTAATTCTGACTTTGCTTAATTAAAACTGTGGGTAAATCTTCATTGCTTGTGGTTAGCATAAAACATTCATATGTATGACCTACAGAAATTCAAAGCTTTAAAATGAACCTTATAAAATCAACCCTTATCTTATTTAAAAGTACTCCAGTATACACTGCTCACTGCCTTAAGTACTTGCAAGATCAGAAATTGTAATTTCCTGTTACAGAAGAAAAAAATAATGTACCCATATTAACCTGCACAACATGCATCTGTTTACGAGACTGAGTAAGAAATAACCTTAATTTCCAAGTGCACTGTTTAAAGTAGCTGCATGTACACTACAGGCCCACAATTCCCACACCAATTTGTCTTCCTACAATCACTGTTTCCTAGTGCTAACACTGTTTTTCTCTCCTCTTCTGTAGTGTAAAGCACCTCCACTAAGAGTGAGAATTGATTTATTAGCACTCCTTTTAAGTAGATCTAATGCACAAAGACGCGTCTAGAGCATCTCTCCACTCCTGTGAAAGAGCAAAGTAACTCTGCAGCCTATTCATCTTTTTCCAAACTTAAACTCATTTGCATGAGCAGTGATGTTAGAGATACTGCTCCCATCTGGGACAGATGCTAATCCCAAGAAACAGCTACTGCATACTGACATCGCTTTTGCAAAGGAGACACACCACTCCAATTTCCTTCAAATATAACTGATGCATGGCAGAATGAGAAGCACTAGTTCACTCATGTAGCACAATTAATTTCCTTACTGTAACTGGGTAGGAACACTTGACAGTATGAAGCATCTAATTGCAGGCACTGAAAAAAGAACCTTCTTATGTGACAGGGGAAAGGCAAAAGTAGGGCACAAAAAGCAAATGAAAATGCCTGGCTGAAGTCCACACCCCTACTTTTCCCATTAGTGCAATGTTTCTTTCCATTACAGATTTACTACTGCAAATCAGTGAAGGCCATAATTCTACCAGACACAAAACATTATGAACATTATATTTTTTTTCTAGTTTGTTTATTTTAAGAGGTCTAAACTTCACTTCCAAGCTCTATTTGATTCATTCTTAAGTGAACTATATTCCATATGCAAACTATTTTCAAAACAATGCCCCAGTAGCCAGCAGTATATATTCTACTGAGAAGAAACAGATCTGTTTATCCATACATCCAGTTTTTCATTATGAAAATTCTGAATTCTTATTTACTATCTACTCAGACACTAAAGAAATGTGATAGTCTATTGGCAGATAATGCATTCCTGTAAATAGTATTAGTACCCAAATTTTCTGTGAGTTCAGTGGATTGGTTAGAATCATAGAAACACAGAATTGTAGAATGCTTAGGTTTGGAAGGGACCTTAAAGATTATCTCATTCCAACCCCCCTGCCAGGGGCAGGGACACCTACCAGTAGACCAAGTTCCTGAAACCCCATCCAACCTGGCCTTAAGCACTGCCAGGGATGTGGCATCCACAGCTTCCCTGGGCAACCTGTTCGTGCTTCTGAACAAAGAATTTATTCCTAACATCTAATTTAATTCTGTTCCATTTTAAAACCACTGCCCCTTGTCCTGACACTACCTACTCATATCAAAAGTCCCTCTCCCTTTTTTATTTAAGACTCCTTAAGGTACTGAAAGACCAAAATGAGACCTCCCCAAAGGTTTCTCTACACTGAAAAACCCCAGCTCTCTCAGTTTGTCTTCATAGGACAGGTGCTCCATCCCCTCTGATCATCACTGTGGTCCTAAGCCCTGTCGCCTTCTGTTTCTTCAACTATGCAAACAGTAAAATGACAAGCCTGTAATCTATTCCCTATTCAACTTACTGAAAATCTATGATAAATTTTCTTGGTTTTTTTCCTCTTTCAGCATTTATCCAAGAATTAGAACTTTTCAATGGTTCATCCTTGGTCACATTAAAACCAAGCCCTTATCACAGCTTGGTTCAGTTCTGCTGCTCTCACTGAAAGCTTGTCTGATAGAATGCACAGACCTTGATACACTATAAAGGTCCCTCTTTTTAACCACTAGGTGAAAAACACGGTTAGGTTCAGCTCTCTCAATGCAAATTCTAATCTGACACTATTCCAGGTGAGTAGGATCCTCAGATTCAGCTGCCTCCACTCTGGAACAGCCTTTCAAGCCTCCAAAGTAACACAGTTAATTGAATATATTTCTCCTAGAAAACACAGCTATATCAGAGATGCAGGCTTATCATTAATTTTTGAAACAAGTCGGTAACAGACAGAAAGAATTCAGCTTCAGTAGTGGAATTTCTAAACCACACAAAAAATGCTATTCTCCTGAAAAAGAAGAAAAACATGAAAAAAATTTAATAAAAAAGAAAAAAAAGAAAAGTGAGTTTGAGAAGAGAAGTAAGCTCCTTAAGGTAACAACAGGTTCCTGAGTATAATTTTACTTCTGAAATTTCTAATGGACTTTATGCTCATCCAGAAGCCACTTCCTTTTTCCCTTTTCTACTACATTTCTGGGCAAAAGCAGCCTTCTTTATCCAGACAGCATACTTCTTTTAAAATGTTCTTACTTCTGCTGTTTCAGTGGCAGCTCTTCTTGCTCTAATGCTCCTGTCATTTGCTACTGGATTTCTGGCCAGAGAGCTGCTCAGAGCAAATGGCCCTGCCTAAAGAACGTTCACACTTTTCCCAGAGGGAATCAATGTCAATAGTACTGCTTTTCTCTCTCACATCTTCCCACACTGGGCAATAGTTCATTTGCAGAAAAGTTAACTCTCGAAGTCTTAGCAACAATTATATTCAAATCAGGAATGAAAGACAGACACACACAGGAAAAAAACACCCGCAGAGAACTCCCAGTCCAGGTGGCACCTTAGGTATCATCTGGTGATAGAATGTAGCAAACAAAATATGCTTAAACCAGCAAGCACAGTCAATTTTAAGGGGCGATTCAACCCCAAGGAATGGTTCTGCCAAAACAGCACTTCATGGCTCCGTGTTTACTGTATTTTAGTGGCATTTATCAGTTTACGAGTAACAAGATTATAACAAAGCATGCCACTCCCCCCTCCAGCCCCTCTCAAGCTGTCAGCATGGGATGCAGAAAGGTTCTTTCTCTCATGTTTTCCTCAGTCATCTTAATCCAGCTCGTACACAGC
The DNA here is from genome assembly GCA_013397075.1 of Rhabdornis inornatus. Lineage (NCBI taxonomy): Eukaryota > Metazoa > Chordata > Aves > Passeriformes > Rhabdornithidae > Rhabdornis > Rhabdornis inornatus. The sequence goes on from VWZS01003783.1 coordinate 724,120, forward strand.
CATGAAATAACTATGGCAAGAATCATTTCTCTGAAGTACTCTCCTCATCAGTGAATGCAGACAATTAATAATTATCTTAACTGAAAATAATTATTTGATTGATAATATCAACAATTCCTATACACATATTAGAATATAACTGCAATTGATTCCAAATTTTCCAGATTCTTGGCAGATACCAACTCTAGGTGCACCTTTGAAAATAAATGTTGTTACACATCATTTGAAAGCAAGTAACACCAGACAGGCAGCACAAGTAGTAGCCCGCATGACTAATGTGAGTATTTGAGAATGCTCCTCTGTAATCATGATGAAGCATTGAGTTCTGGAGGGACTGGCCACTTTCAATTTCTAGAAGCTCACCTTGAATAAAGGGCAGTTGCATTTCAATTAAAAATGATGTGACTTAAGCAACATTGAAAAATAGATACATATTTCTGGGCATAAAATTCAATAAAAATTTGTCACCTGCTCTTGCTACAGCAGAGCATCACCAGTAAGGGCTGGGATCTCATCACCATATGGCCAATAGTAGAGCATGCAGGACAATGGAATCAGAATGGATGCTGCCACAGCCTGTGAGAGGTTGGCAGATGGGAGACAGGCAGAAAATATGGAGAGGCAATACACTCAAGCAGCTGCATCACTAAGACTGTGTAGCAGAACTAAGGAGGAAGGCTACTACCACCTTCACCTACTGAGTAAATCCAAGCTATATGAGGATACAAATTACTACACCCCAACTATTTTTTCTTTTTTATGTTTGCTAGTATTAGTGGTTTAATTACGTTTTCATATTTTTAAAAACTACACAAGCACAATAAAACCCCTTACCTCTTCACCATAAATCAACATTTCATTTGTAATATTTACAGGTAAACTATCATCTCTGTAAGCAACTAATTAAGTTTTGGCAGCTAATCATTCTGACTGCACAAGAAAAGAACCTCTACCTTTCATAATATTTCAGGTAGTCAGAAGTTAAATCCTAGATTACCTAATCAAACACCTGCATTTTGCAGCACTTGGCTATGTAATTAAAGGTGCAGCACTGAGCCATAGTGTTCAAGGTCAACAACTAAAACATCAATCATGTAAGTAATAATCCCTGGCTGAGTTTTCTAAAACCATTCTTCAGCAGTAAAGTGTTTTTAAATAGATCAAGAAGATGGCTAGGTTATGAAATAGTCATAATTCCCACTGTCAGACCTTTTCAGAAGTTTTAATTAGAATATAAGCTTCAGACTCCACAGCATACCATTCCTGTTAAGACTTATATAGGTATAATCAGGAGTGGTGCTCAATTACGAACATGTTATAAAGTGATTTTGCTTGGGTATTCCTCCCAAGCTAAACAATTCGCCTCATACTCTAAATATTATCTTCATTAACTCTATCTTAATAATGCCCAGAATTGTGTACTGTAGATATACTTTATCATGTTCCATTAGGTTGTAATTCAAGCATACCTTTAACTACTAAGAATGTAATTGATATTATCTAAGTCAATGGGTCTATTTAAAAAGCTGAGAATTTCCTGTGGGAAAGCTGAAGGTTAGTACCAGCACACAGACTGCAGAAGCAGTTCTGCTCTAAGGCTAGTACAGGTCACTGGGAAGATTCAAGATTTGCTTGCAGAAGGACCCTGTAGTACCTGGAGAAAAAGAAATGGTTTCATACCTGCACCTCGCTGAGGGGTGCATACAATCAGTCTTTCTTAGGCAAGACTTTGACCCACTCATGTAGTGGCATTTTACCTGAGTGAGCTAGAATGAACCTTTGAGCTGGATGAACTTTAAAAAATCTCTTTCTAACCAAATTATTCTATAATTCTATGACTCTGTGACTTGTCCAAAACAGCCTGAGTTTTGCAATTCAGTACAATACAGAAAAGCAAACCAAAAGTTTCCTGAATATTTGGCTATGCTCCTTCTCCATTTAAAAATCAAAAATTACCTCAGAGGAGTTACACTTCTTATTTTAGCTATTTAAAAATAGAGAATAACATCAGATATATGCATTGAGAACAGAATTATTCAAAATGTAATTATCTCCCTTTTTTCATAACTCTCAAGCATGCAGGTGCATAAAAAGTTGGAAGGAAAGTTCAGTGCAAAAATGTTCACATTATTTTTTCATAGCAACGACACAAAGGAATAATTAAACCCATTTATGTTTACAGAGAACTTTGATACATATTAATTCAGTTTTAATAATTTTTAAGGAACATAAAATTCTCTTCCAGACTCCAAAATTCCAGGAAGCAAATACCTCTGTCCTTTTGACTCTATTTCTAAAGAGTTTTTTATTTGAGTATGAAAAACGTAAAAAAAAACGTAAAAAAAAAAAAAAAAAAAAAAAAAAAAAAAAAAAAAAAAAAAAAAAAAAAGGGAAAGAACTACTCAAAAACAGCTGTAATGGTTCACCATTTCACAGAGTGCTGGGCAAAAAGCAAATGGTAGAAAGAAGGAAGGAAAGAAGAGTGGATAAAGTGTATCAAAGATGAAGAAATGAATGCTTTGCAGTATGTATGTGCAGTGTAAAGCTACTCTACAGATACAGTCGTTCTGAAGAGGAAAAAGAGATTTTTTTTCCTTAAGAGTTAAGAAAAAATGTTATATAATTAGTATAAATATGAGTCCCTCCAAGAGAGGAAAAAGCAAACAAACCATTTGCAACATAGTGGCTTTTATCACAAGATATCAAATGCTTAATGTCTTTAAATGGAAATTTGCTGAATGTGCACTCTCCTCCCACTAAAGCTTCCTGATGGAACTGTGGGAATTCTTCTGTAAAACAGTGCCATGTTTTGTTAAGTGTATTTATGAAACTACAAAACTAAAGGTTTAAGCTTATAGAGGAATCAAAACTTGTGATTATGTGAACCCACTCTGTCATATTGACATTTGAACATCATTCTATAAAGGCTATATATATGTGCCTATAGATTTATTTAATAAATCCCGTAGAAAAGTACAAACCCTTTTAGTTTCAAAGGAATGGGGCGAAGGTGGTGTTCCCATTAGAACAAAGGCTAAGAACTGTCTTAATTCCCCATACAGCAGTACATGTATCAGTTATGTTGCAAATTATACTTATCATCCTGAATTTGCTAAATCCTGTCAGATCTGAGAGCCCTGTATCACTCTTTTGAGTCTGCAGCATTTCTCTTCTGCAAATGGTATTTCAAACAACTGCTCAAAGTATAGCTAAATTCTCAGAAAATTATACGTTACATATTATATTAGTATGGTTCCAGTATCTGAGCACATGTTGCATAAAACCCTTTCAAAGTCTAGACCAGAGGTCATTAAGACCAAACCCATTACCCACCAAACATGGTTTGCTTCCCCTTTTTCTTAAAGCTTAACACTTTTAAGAAGTGCTGCTTCTTAACCATGCATATTATTCTCACTTATATGTTTATAAGTATAGCTGTCTATTAGTACATAAAATGAATATTTCAACATAAAAAGTGCATAAACCATATGTGTTTTGAACTCCACATTCTCAGAAATCTACACATTCAGAAATGGAGTAAACAATTTCAAATATAAGTCAAGAATTTAAAGGAAAAAATAATTTCTCTTTACCAGTGTTCTTCTATCCTTTTCAGATAAGAAAATTAACAATGCATGTTCATATTTTTCAGTGCACTGATTGCAATAACCCACTAGAAACTGTAACTTTAAGTAAGAGAAGACAGAGATACACTTTAATATATTTACACTGATATATACTTGGAAAGCATCAGTCTTTCTCCTTGTGCCTTCATCAGAAGTGAAATTTGCATGTCTGCATTTGTTTAACAAGAGTAACATCAACTTGCACGGTGTCTTGACATTTCCATATATCTCTGTGTGCATGCCACCATCATTTGACTGATAGTTGCATAACCCTAAGAGTAGTCACTGCTTTCCAAATGTATCAACATTACAGGCAAAGAACCAACATCAATGTGTACTCCACAGAAATAGTGATTTTAGGAATCCTAATATCACACTACAGTAGCAGTGACCCATCCTAGGTATGGGGGATCTGAAGACTGCAACCCAGCAGAAGGTAACAGTGGCTGAGCCTGATTTGATGTCTGACATGCTATTACTTAATAATATATTATGACAGACTAATATCTGTTTGTCTTCTGGCTACACTGCAATCAAAGTAGTCTGACTACATTATCTTTGAGGACCTGAATAAAAATCTGAGGTTGGTTCTTGTACTGCTAATATAGCAACAAACACCTCTGTGCTCATGCCCTGAAGACTCTGACTTCTATTAAGAGAGAGAAGAAAAAAAAAGAAAAAAAATGTAAGGTGTAATTAGCATATAAGAATTATTTCTGTCTCAAAGTAAAGATTAACCAGACAAATAACACTGTCTGCATAATATGTTGTAAATGAATGATATATGGAGCCAATTACAAGTTTCCCTACAAATACATAGCTCTAGTTACTTGCAGATACAGATCTTCAAAGGCATTTGGAAAAGGAAGACAGAGTGACCTTGAGGACAGTTGCTAAGTTCTGTTATTATCACACTGCAAAAATAACCCGTTTTTACAGAGGTGCTATTCACAACAAAAATTCTTGCGTTCCCCTGTGACAGTATGTTTAAAAAAAAAAAAAAACAACTTTGTCCAAAGAGCCTAGCATATTAAAAATTATAGTAGGATCTTCCATGTATTTTGTTTCAATAGAAAACTGGAGCTGGTCCAGGGTATTTCACTTTGTAGCAGGCAAGAAGCGAGTCACATTCATGGAACTGCAGTCCATCTCTGAATTAGATGTATTTGACTCAGCAGTCACTTACAGACAGAAAAGTAAAGTTTTTCCAATAGTAAATCTTAGAGTAATAGCTTTAGCTAGCTGGTACTGTGGATTAAACTTCAGTAGCTCATCAGCCACAGTTTAGCTCAGACAAGATAAGTTAAGGTACGAGGTTTGGGTACAGCTGCCTTTAGCTGATGAGTTCTGGGATAAGCAGTGCAGGTTGTCTCTTGCTGTCACAGAACGAGAAAATGTGCAGAATCACGTTTCTCTTCAACGTATATGGATGAGCTTAACACAAAAGCTTTCTCTTCACCCCTTCCCCATTAACTTTTTTGCACAAGTTTGTCTGTTCTAAATTTTTAAGCATATATTGGTATTCCAATGTATTATTGACATAGCTTTTGGCAGACCTACCTGTGGAGTGCTTACTTTTCTTAAATATTTCTCTGCTATGCTTTGATATCTGCTTCACCTGCTGTGCCTGCAGTCACGCAGGGTATGTTCTGAGGTTGCTTCATCCCACATTCTCATTTGAGATGTTATCAAAACTTCATCAGCTGGGACATGGCATTGCAAATGGAGAATAGAATAAGGTAGCTAATGGGAGAGTGTACAGGGAGAGACATGGACAATGACAAATGGAAATACAGTGGAAGGAGTAATAAAGATTGGAGGTAAAGTAGAGGAAGGAAAGGGAAAGAAAAAGCAGAAGGTTTGGGGACACAGGGCAGTTATAAAAGCATTCTGGAAGTAGAATGTTAGGTCAAGTTCTGTGGGAAAGGGAGTAAGGCAAATAGATAATGGTAGCAAGTGGAGAACAGAAAAAGGGAAGAAGGAAAAGAAAAAAAAACAAACAGGAAGCCATAGTGAGCTTTTTTAATATTTTAGAACGTGTTCACCTTAGTCAGTAATTTCTAGATATAACAGTGAAAAAAATAGCTTTGTCTATTTAAGTAATAAAGGTTTTTAAAATCTCAGGATGAGAAAGCAAAATCACCTTCTCTTTGAACTTTTAACTCTGCTTTCACCTTCTTACAGGAAAATACATTAGTTAACTTCAACTGATGCAGTTTGTTTCACCAAAGGTAGGTAGGGCCATGGGGATTCCCCCTCAAAAAGTATCTTCTCTCCTTAGACGCAGAAACATTCAAGACACTTCTCAAACCTCATCAGTCGCATAGATAGAACTATGAGATACTAACTGGAAATACAAAGAATAGATAAAACAACTTGATGAAAACTGCAATGGAATTTAAGAATTGCTTGTAAAACTTTTTCCCTTCTTTGAAATGTCAGCATATTTCTATTTGAAATAATAAAATCAAGCAAAATATCAAAAACTGGTTCCTAATAAACATCAGACAGCTCCTTGCAGTATCTTCCTGGTAAGGTACACAAGCTAGCTTAAAAAAAAAAAAAACCAACCCAACAATATGGCAAAGCAGCCTATTTTTGGCTCCCTACTAACAGAAACCTGACTAGTAATCATATCCTGAACAATCTAAAACAAACATGCATAGATAATTCTGGAAGATTCAAACAGTCAAAGTGCTATCCTCCAGGATTAAATTAAATTTTGCAGCTGCCATCACTTATATTGAGCTAGTACAAGCATTTCAAGATTGAGGAACAGAAATAAAATGTGCAGCGACAATTTGAACATAAAAGCTCAATATACAAACAGTGTGGGATGAAAACATACCATTTATAAAAAGACAATCCTATTTTATCCTGATAAGTTTCATACGTATTTCAAATTTCAGTGGACATAAAAGAAAAATAAAACAACTGAGTATCTTAGAAAGCTTTCCAAAATCAACACTCAATCAGCCATCCAGAAGATACATTTTAAATAAAAGCTTACTTAAGTTTTACAATTCAGCATTTACATTGAGAAAAACACAAAATACAGTGGGCATCAGCATCAGCCAAGAGTTTAGCTTACCACAGACCATATGGGAGGATGTCCCCAGAGACTGTGTATCTTGTACTAGCATGGCATCTGCAGTACATAGCAACACTTTATCTGATGTAATAACACCTTCTGCTCTTCGCCTTTCCAAGTTATAAAACAAATGATTAAGTGATTTCACCATAAACAGCCTCATGGAACATAGACAGAAAGGGATGAAAATAGGGAGTTATCACTCCACACGTCAGGCACCTTGCAAGTCAATATATTAAAAGTTACAGCCTAAGTTTATTCCTTTTTTTTTAAGAAAACCAAATTTCTTTTAAAAAGAAATATAACTAGCAAGTTGAGCAGAGGCCCTTGGAGCTCTTCAGCTCCTTCCAATGCTTATGCAAGCAGATGAGTATTGGTGGGGTTTTTTGTTTTGCTTTTTGTTGTTGGGGGCTTTTTTGTTGTTGTTGTTTTTGTTTTTAGTTAGAGTTGGGATTGAAGTACGAGAGATGGATTTTTGTGTTTGGATTTAGTTGTTTATCAATTCTTATTATAGTACAGTGAGTGCTACAGTATTTTTAGCTAACAAGCTAAAAGCAAAAACATGGGAGCTGTATCTTGTTCGCTATAAGGTCTTTTAAAGCTTAACAGTTTAATTAAAAACTAACACTTATTTATACTTTTGACCTAATGACTAGACACTCGTGACTTGTAGTGTGGTACTTTATTTAACTAAAAAATACTACTTAAAACTAAGAAGAAGAAGGAACAAGAAGGAAGAAGAAACGAATGCCTTAAACTTTCATTTTGTTCTATACCTATTGCTACATTTTAAAACTCTAAATTTTAAACCTTTTACTATGTGGTATTACACACTTCTATTCAGACTACTACCAGTGATTTTAACTCTGTTACTTAATTTTTGAAGCCTTCTCTAAGGTTTTAGGTAAAAAGCAATGCTCTTTTGGAGGTTAGCGTCTGACGGCACAAAGTTTAAAACTCCCAGGCTTTAGGGTTCTGACAGATCAGTAAATTCAATGAAAATATAATAAAATCAATGTAAACATCAGTTATCAAGAAAGAGCTATCATGCTTTGAAATTACTCTTTTAGGTAAAATGTTGTAATGCAACCAGCACTATTCACAGCACCAGGCTACAAACTCTGAATCACCAGTCTGGATTTATCCAAAGAAACAGAGATAGAAAAAATAAACCCATCCATATTTCATGAGTCTTCATCACAGGAGAAAATAAGTTAGAAGAAAAGATATAGTACAATTTTTTCTGTTTTATCAAGTGTTTTCTGACATGTGCTCTTCCCCAATAAAAATAGTCCATCTGGCTCTTACCTTGTCCTGTCCTATGCTAAAAGCACTGAGTAGGAAATGCTCCACTGAAGTTATAAACCCAACAATAAAATAAAAATATCCTCAGAGTGCTACATCTTGTGAGAGCTCCCTTATACAGTCTACATCCAAAATGAAAGCTCTACTGACAAAACTAGCACAGGACCACATTAGAGATTCGGTTCAAAAATTTCTGCAGTAATATCACATACTCACAAAACAGGGTTTAATCAATTACAATAGTCTTGTTTTATTACAAATATGAAATTTAGTATACTACTGCTTTAACATTCTTCACTAATGTGTGAAGACCACTTGACCAAACTTGACCAAGTGTTTATCAAATACTTGAAATTATTTTTCAGAATTATAAGACAAGGATTATCCAGAAAGTCAAATTTCATACTGCTTTTCACTAAATATTTTTAACCTTAAAGGCCTTGACCCTCTTATCATATCCCTTAACACATAAAATGCACTTCCAGGTAATCTAATCCTGTTTAAACAGGGAAAATCCTTTCAGAGTTTTCTCAACACCTGTTAAAGATGTTTTGCCTTTTGGCCTCAAATAGAGATAACCTTAGAATGCAACAGATTTTTCACCCTCAGAATTGCTTTTGATTAATATTCTGAAAATCAGAATTCTTTTCTCCGTAACAAATATCTACGTGAGAGATTATTTGTTTGTTTAGAGCAAAAGAAACACAACTGCACTGGTTATAAAAGAGGACCTCTAATTTTACAGAGGTCCTCCGAATTTCCTGAAACCATCCTATTACATTGTTTGTTATGGAGATTACAGAGTTTAAGGATTCATCACTCGAGAAGTTCCAATAACCTCAACTGGGTTATGGGTCCTGAGCACCTGAATAAAAATTATATGATCTCCAAACATCTGTAGGTAAGTGGTCAGCTCTGAGTACAGCTTCTGAAGAACTCTCTTTCAATTCAAATCCTAACATTCTACCTGAATTTCCATTCATGTACCAGAATGTTTTCTGTGTATTTTCGTAAAAGAGACTAAAGAGATGGAAGATGTTTTCATTTATGTTACATAAATGCTGCAGACTACCCAATATCACTAAAATGTGGTATCACTCACGTGTGGTGGGTCAGAAATTACTTCCTCCTTGAAAACTGTTACTCATGTCCAAATCCACTTCACGCAGTAAGGTCATTCCAGAACTAATCATCAGTAATGAAAACATAACACATCTTCTTTCAGTAGAACAACTGCTAGCTCAGTTAATATCTAAAAGGATCGAATAAAATCTTGAAATAACATGTCTTAGTTTAATTATCTGTCACGTCATGCCAAATGAAACACACCCAGGCAACAAATTTGATTATAACGAAAGAGGAGGGCCACTCTTTTCCCATTCCAGCCACTGACACAGATCTCTCACCCTCATTTTCAATATGAACATAGGTCTTTTTGGTCTAAACTTATAAGTAAGTACATTAAAAGAGGTAAATTTATGGCTTAATTTTTTGGCATTGCCTTTAATTTTGAACAGAATTCTCTAGGCCTTCTTTTCCTACTTGGAGATTTTTTACAAGCACTCATCCCTATAATTCCTATTTCCATCTGTGACTATTTCCTTCCAGTTCTGCTCTCAGAGGAGGATAAAAAGATATAAAATATCCAGAGATGGAGCTGGGAAGCAGAATACTAAGCTTTGCAGGGATGTGCCAATGTTTTTCCATGACATTGTCATTGTTGTATGTGAACAAGATCATGCAGAAAGAACCAACAACACTGGTCTCTAGCTGGAGGTAGAATAGAAACTCTTGGTTTAAGAGTACGAAGGAAAAAAAAAAAGGAATGAGTAACAAAGAGAACGAAGAACTGAGCAAACCCATGCCAGAAGTAGTATATTATTCAGATTTTTTTTCAACCAGGCATGGACATCAAGCTTCCACTAATCTTTGTCAACAGCTGACATTTGTTTGTGAGGTTCAGTGAAGGAAGATGCAATCAGGAGTCTTTTCTCCTATTTACTGGTAGCCCAGAGAAAGGTTGTTTTTTTTTTACTTTCTGTTTGATATCAAGGTAATTAATGCTGATTCCAGAAATATTGTTCGTCCCTACAAGGGCTTGTTTATAACAGCTGTGTTCAAAGCTCCTGACTTAGGAAGGGAGGAGGAATTTTCAGGCATTGACTACACAACCTCCAAATAACCCTCCATGATAATTCTGAACTAAGAGAATATCATAGAACCATACGATGTTAGAGTTTAGAAGAGAATTTAAAGATCATCTAATCCCAATTTCCCCCTCATGGACAGGGACACCTTCCACTAGACTGAACACTGTCAGGGTTTGGGCATGCACAAACCTCCCTGGGAAACAAGTATCTTACCACACTCAAAGTAAAGAATTTCTTCCTAATCCATAGCCTAAATTTCTCCTCTTTCAGTTTGCACCCATTGCTCCTTGTCCTACCACTACAGACAAATGAACACAAAACAATCAGTGGAAGAGTTGCCACACTTGCTTTAGTACTGTTGGAAGCTGGGATTTACCCATCCATTCCAGTTCACTTAGTAAAAATCAAGGGTCCAGCTGTTCCACTGTGAAACAACGGGAAGGTACAGCATGGGGAGGACAGGAATGTCAAAAGAAAGCAGTGAGACACATTGACATAGGAAATGGGTTTAATGAAAACAGTTCTACTCTTGTGCTTGTATTTTTACCTCATCACCTGAATTTCCATGCAGACTGGCTCTGAGCTGTAATGCTCTCATTCTGCATAGGCAGTAAGCTGAATTCCAACCTATGGTCAGCAGGATATAATGCTACCTGTGGAGTTGCACAAGCCAGCTCAAATACTGGAGGCAGTATAACTGTACTATAGAAGTGTTCTGACACAGCTAATTAGACTAACCACTGCATCATGTCGTGGGAACATTCCCTAGGAGAGTGCCTGAGATCTGACACTACATTTCTCTTAGATTTTAATTTCCAAGGTGGTGTATCTTTTGTTGAACCTAGACTGCTTCATGGCCTTTGAAACTCTTTCAGTGCTGAGCTTTCCCATCTGAACTGACTCAGAATACCCAAATCCATCAATTTGTCTTTGGTTGGGCCAGGCTACTATCACAAACTCTTGGTTTCTTACTGAGTAAGTTTCAGGTTAATTTGTGAAGCACTTCATAGTTATCAGCAAGCATGATTGTCAGCTTCTGTTCCAGGCACACGCCCAAATTACAACATGCTCCAATAATAAACCCTGAATGATATGGTAGTATGGGAGCTGAGTCTTAAAAATGCCTTGTCTCTGTAATGCAAGCTTATTTCACTTGCAGTGATTTCCCACATCTTCCTACTCTATATTATACCAAGAAATCTCTTTACTGTTTTAAACTCCCAACAGTCCAATAGTTTTATAAACAGTTACAGAAACAGTACCTGCTATCCCTGAGCCAGAACAGCCAGTTATTACTCATAAGCTTCACCTGAAGGCTTCTACATTCTCCAAATATTTTACTTTCAAAAATATGCTTTCACACTTTGATTTACAAGTGATACTCTGATACTCTGAGGAGCACTTTACACTGCAGAGTGGATGAATTTACCAGTTCATATTCCACTAATGTCTACGCTGACATGAGGAACTTCTTTAATAAGTTTTCAATAGAACTGAAAACAAATTTGAATTTTAAGTCTCCTGAATTATATAAGGAGATAAGCCTCTCTTACCATGCATACTTTTCTTTCTACGTTCAATTTTTGTTCTTCATCTAGACACTGTCCTAAAATAGCAAATATTTGGTTAGGACATCAGCATTACCATGTTTATGCTCATGCCTGCTTTAAATTTATAATCTGTCATAACAGTTCATTATTTTTCTACCCACTTAGCAAGCTGCCCCTCAAGAATCCCAAACCATAAAAATCTATTGCAGGAATACACAATCTCTATTGAAGAGAAATATTGAAAAATAAGATTTCAGTGTTCTAGAATGTAATCACAACTACAAGGTTATGCAATTATTTCTCCAAGGAAAATCTGAACTTCTCCTATAATGACATACCACCTCCTTAAAACACTGGTACACATGCATTTTTCTGAGACTGTAAGGACTGACTTCTGTGTTCAGCTTTAGAGAATTCTGGCATGCAAGCAGGTCGAAACTGGAGAAATGGCTGTCAATGCTTGAAAACGGAAAATTGCATTGCATTAAATATTGTAAGCTGGCTTTTCTCATTTATTCTATGGGGTTTTTTTTCTGTAAAATACTGGTTTAGCAATATTATTCAGCAAAAGAGGAGGCTCCTGCAGAACTTTCTATATCCTAAAAGGAATGGAATAATATCCAATGCCATATAGTGTCATTCATTACAGCAGAAATACTGACCCCACTGACTCACTGTCTGCTTTTTAAATAGCCCACTCTTTGGATTCAGTTTCTGAATGACAAGCTCCAGTTTATCACAAGCTGCTTGCCAGACACTTTGTCCAAGATTCAACATGCATTAGGATATATTAGCAGGATGACAAACAGACATGGAAAACTTCTGTTCATCAAGTTGTGTCGAAACTTTCACACCTGTCTTTTTGTTTGGTCTCTTTTCCTTTTTCATACCTAGCCACCAACCCAAATAACTTCCAGCACATGCCCAGTATGATGTTCTGTCAAAGCTTTTCCATACACGGTCTTTCAGTTTCTGAGGCGTTTTACACTGTTGTTGCTTCAGACAGACAGAAATGCTTATATGTCACATGTAACCAGCAGGAATGAAAGCCACACATTAAACTATTTCCTTACTTTGATATGTGAACACGAATAGTAAATTGAAGGAATGAATGTTCAGCTTTAATCTACTATACAGCTGCTGATGCCATAATTCTTTAAAAAAATTAGAGAAACAATGCATATACAAATATTTCCAGAAACTGAAAAATGTTAAATAGCAAAAAAGTGGCAAGTAGCTTGCAAATTCAGCAGGCAGATTTACATTGCTGTTACATCTCTTTTGATAGTATTAAATAGAGCCATGTTTCAAAGCTTTTAAACACATGCTGTACTTATTTCTATGGAAACTAAAAGTTTGCTTTCATTTAGAGCTTCACACCAAGCAAACCTCACAAAATCCACACAACCTATTTCAGAAGGAAAAGTGCCCAATTCTCATAGTCACTTATCACATCACACCAGAAAGGCTTTCATACGTCCAACCTACACACCTCATCAGCTAAATTCCACAATGAATAAAAGGAAAAGAAAGAGCTCACACCATTTCTTTGGACACTTGGCCTGTCACCAAGGGGATGAATAAGGACTCTGGATTCATTAGACTGACCCCTGAAAAAGCTCTCATCCATGTATACAGTCACCATCCCCATGAACACACATACACACACTTGGAGGCACAGCAGCACAATCAGGAACACACCAGTGACTGAATGGCTTTTTCTCAGATAGCAGGATCACTGCTCTTAAGTCTCTCTTTTGAGAAGAAAAGTTACTGATCATCATATTAAAAAAAGGTATGCAACACTCTCATTATGCATTATTCAGAGAAATAATTCTGTTTGAGAGCCCAGTGAAGTAACATTTAGAAATGACCCCCCAATGCAAAATGTTTCACTCTTCCTTGAAGTGAAGTAGGATTGTTTTCAGACGAAATCACAAAACTGTCTGCATGTATAAGGGAATGAAAACAATTTTAAAATCATGCACAGACAAAAATAGTAAAAAAACCATACATACACAGAAGCCATAAGTATTTTTCTGAAAGTATTGCTGCACATTCTTTGATGCAATGGCCTGGTTTTGCATTTACTCTTATTTGTATTGCCCCTTCTCAGCTCATTGAATTTTCTTAGGAAGCGAAATAATCTAGTTCTATTCTAATAAAAGCAAAAGGTAATTTATGTATTTAATTATTTATTTAAAAGCCTTTTCGTTTCTTTCAAATAACTTCTTATAAAGGAAATTTTACAGGCATCTGCCTTACAAGAGTAGCTGACATGGGGTACCATGAACTAAAAAGCAAGTTCTCAAATCAGGAAAGCTTCAGAAATTTCTGGCAAAATAAAACAAACAAAACTGACACCAAGGAAAGTAGCTAATAACAGAATCGAGCTGTACCTAGTCTGTTGGTTTAGTAATTTCATGCTTTGACTGTCAATTCAAGAACTCAACCCTGCCTAGCTTTTACCTCTGACTGCTGTCAGACACCCAGCTACCTGAAGGCGCAAGAAGTGCCTCATGAACAACAGATTCAACACAAGGAAAGCCCAGCCCACAGCACCAATCACCTCTCTGGGGCCCCATTAGTCTCAACACTGTCAATGTGGTTTTAAACTGTGACATAGCCCAGAGAAGTTGTGGAATGTCCCATCCCTGAAGTGCACAAGGCCGATTTGGATGGGGCTTTGAGAAACTTGGGCTAGTGGAAGGTGTCCCTAACCATGGTAGCAGGGTTGGAACTCAATGATTTTTAAGGTCACTTCCAATTTAAACCATTCTATAACTTTACTAATACCCCTCAAATATTTTTTACTAATCTTTTACTTAAATCGAACTTTCATAAATGTTTCTTGGAAGCTTATGCTTTTCAAGTTAGTCTGAAGTTGATCCTTTTTAACAACAGCACACTGAATAATGCAGATTAATTTCAGGACAACGTTCATGCTCATTGTCATAACAGAAGTATGCCCAGAGCAGCACCAATTTCTGGAGCAGCACACACAGGAAGGTGGGCAGCTGTAGAGGATTGGGGCACGGGGGAACTGTCCAGCAGCAAAGGGAATACACTAAATTTTGCTCCTCTACTTGCAACTTCTTTTATAGCTGTACCAATCACCAAACCCATGCCAGGTAACATCTTTTCCCTGAGAGCCATTCCCCTCTGCAGTCTTTACAGAAGCTTAGATGTGTCATGAGAATCCTCGCATGCTTCTTTTTCTGTTATATTCATGCCAGTGTTCAACAGATAGAAAATACCAAAAGCTGATTAAGGTAAGCAAGCACTAAAGGATTTTCAACCCATTGCACTAACCAACAAGAATTAAAGTGTCATTTTTGAGTCAGAATTTACATAATAGAAACTCCTCCTTCCATATCTAAATTGTGCTGTATTTTTGAAAGGCTGGCCATCTAATAGGAAAAGTATTTATTTAATAATGTTGGATTTAATTGCATAAACTAAAGAAAAGTGCATTTCACAGTCTTAAATTATGGATTACAGTCGTCTTCTTCAGTCAAGCTATGAGATCATACACTGCATTAAATGTTAATTAGGATATTTTCTTTCAGTTTCTCCATAAATTTAAGGACATGGGAATGAATTCTGTGGAACAACTTGGGGCAAAACTCTCTTCCCTTTCATCTAGGATGAAAATGACAGGTATAGTAGCAGTGCAGTTGAACAGCATTTTTTTCTGGGTAAAAACCTATATAAAATTGAAACTAGCTTACAAAAAATTCTCTGATTCAGAAAACATGTCAGGAAAATATTTGAAATAATATACTAAACTGGATAGCAGAGTTTTAATTGGTTTGGAGAACTTTCCTTGCCATGATTATTGTATTTTTAAAAAATATTTTCTGGTTTTTGTGGTTTTTTTTTTGCAAAGCACAAAATGCATCTCTGATGGCTTAGTTGAAGTCACATTATCTTAATGGAACTCTTCAGTAAACACAACTGCAAATCAAAGATGTGCAAGCCCCATAATATTTTTTTAAATACCATTTATCCTTGCTCCAGACTCTTCTGTTTTAAGCAACAAAAGACAACGTAAGAAAAAACATGGTGAATACTCTAAATTAATATCATGTTATACAGCTAGACCACTGACAAATCAGTTTAAGTAATGCTTTGATAAATTTTTAAGCATACTGATTAGAGGTTCTACATCTCACTTTTAAACATAGTTGAGCCATTAAGCAGTAACCCTAAGACAGTGATTCAAGTATTTTGACTATGACTTTCAAACTGTTAAAAAACCAGAAGATACAGAGATTGAAATTCTTTCTTCACTAGGTGCGGTGGGAAATGGAGGTATTTCAACAGGGCAAAATGGCACAAGCGGATTAAAATAGTTGTACTAAATGCAATGCTAAAACATCATAGCCACACTCACACACTATACTGCTGGTAGAATTTATTTTTTCATGTCCACCAGGTAAACACCAGGTTTTCTCAGAAGCCAGAGTTGAAAAAATGGGACTTATCTCATAAATAATTGTAACTGTCAATTAGTAATCGAAGCTGGTGACGGCCTCAGCAGTAGCAAGACAGCCATCACCTTGGATGACTAATGCAAATGACCAAGACAGATAAACTGATACTCTAAAATAAAGTCTAAAAATATGCATATTTTAAAATAAAATATATTACTTACACACTTTTTGAAGCAAAAATAACCCATTCCCATCTCTCAGTACCTTATTTAGAATTACAAATTATCCAGCTAATGTTAATGAGATCAGTCTGAGATTTTATAACGGATTTTTATCTCTACTGTTGCAACAGTATTTCCAGCAATTTATTTACTGCACAGAAAATTGTTTTTGATGATTTCTACAGAGATGCTTTAAATTTTGACGTAATTTTTTTTTGTAAGATTTTTAAAGTGAAACTAAGTATAAGCTGACATATTTGATTATTTGGGAGTAAATATAATCCATGTAATAACAATACTTAGACCTTCCACCTGTCAAAAATAATACAATCTAAAAGCTATAATTAAGTGCCTAATAGCCTTAGGTAGGAACCAACCACAGATTCAGAACCAGTTCCCCCAAGAATAATGAATATTCCTATAAATGAAGAATAATAAAGCGGATAAAGTAAGCCTTAATGAAAAAAAAAGAAGAGTACTTGTTGATTATTCATAGAAAATGTGGACTTTATAATTTGGTATAGTCAGAAATCTATATATTTTTTTCTGGTGAAGCCACCAGTGCTTCTTCACTGTAGTGCTTCAATACTGTGGTACATTTCTCTGACAAAAAATGATGCTTTATTGTTCTTTTTTTTTATCATTAGCTGTCTGCCTTTGAATTATGTTGTATATCTTTACAGTGACTTTGTAAAGTCTTCACATTCTTGTATTCTCTTGACTGTAAATGAGTTCTGTGTTTACTAATTCATCTTTATTTGCAGCTGGCAGATGCAGAGATGTTAGCTACACTCAGGAGACACTAGCATGGGAATTCTTGAAATGTAGAGGAGTTACAATTTTCCCTTTAGCAAATTATTGCATGTTTCATTTTCAAGACATGTGAGTCCCAAAGCAAAATGAGATTATTAGACTAACTGACTTGATTTCAAAATAAGAACTTAATAGTCAACATGCAGCTTTTCACTTCTAATACTTAGCTAACTAAGTTCACTTCATGCAGCTTCTGGTTAAAACAAAAGCAAAATGCAAGGGAACAGAGTACATTTGGCCACCTCATTCTGTCCTGCCTTGGATTTGCAAGCTGACAGAGCTGTTAAGATGCTTCTTCTGGTTGAGGATGAAGTTGCAAAGAGGAGTGGAGTGAACGTTAGGCTCCTTTGCGAGCCACAGATTGTGAAGAATAGCACTGGTAACATTTTGCCAGCTTAGTTCATGAACAAATTAAGCAACATACCAAGAAGGGAACATTCTTTCTGCTGGTTCAGATTTCATGCAGAAGGTCAATTATGTGTTGCCACTTTAAAACTGAAAGGAGCTGGTCAGTCAAGCAAAAACATATACCTGAACTTCAACACCCTGACAAAGACATGCTTGCCACTGAACCCAGTGAACAGCTCATTTGTAATTCTTACTTAGTGCTGTTGTACAGGATGGGGCATAAGATGAGCTACTGTACTGCCCAAAAACATGCAAAAATATACCAAGTCCAGGGTAAAAACTATTTTAAATTTTTAACACTATCGACATTAATAAAATCTTTAGTCAGTGGTAGTATGATGTAATCTCCCTTCCTTAGAAAGAATATTATGAGTTGTTCTGAAAAAGAGGGCTTTTGAGTCATCCACATTCATGTAATAGTACTTTGCCTTGAAGTACATGCACAGAAAAAATCCTTTATCAACTAAACTTGTAAAAATCAGGCTAACTGGCAAAATTTGTCTACAAAGTCTGAGGTGCCAAAAACAAGCAGTGTACACTTAATACAATACCTTTTCCCCCAAGAGTCCAAATTTTCTTCATACCTACAGCAGATAATACTGCTAGAAAGAAAGTAACTCCTGTCTATTCTACATGTGCTCCCTACCTGCAGGTTGGCCTCAAAAGCCAAAACTGCATGTATGTGTTTAGGGTTAAATACATGTAACTAAGTGCACTAACACTATATAATACATATACAGACTAAAAGTCAGTTGTCACTAATTATTGACAACTGCCAAATACTCTTTAACAATCCTCTAAATACACAGAAACATAGAAATGTTGGACTTAATTACTTCTGGGCTTAATAATTCAGCGTATGACAGTCTCAAACTCTCATCATAGTTTCTAAGAATGTGGACTGTTAAAAATGGAAGAAAAAATTTGTTTGAATTGAAAGATCATCAAAGGAAAAACAGACTATCAAGTTACTGAATTATTATTCTCTTATTTTCTGTTCATAAACATTGACAAAATGCAGGAATCCAACATGGACAATGATAAATATCATAAAGAGCCTTAAGAAAGGAAAGAGCAATCCAATGCCTCTGCTTGCCAGTAAGAACCCTCAAGCATGCTGGAATAAACCGACTGATGTCACCTTACTGCTCTCCTCAGTTATTCACTAGGAGCCTGTTGCTGTATATTTTTTTTTTTATTCAGCAGAGCTAAATAATTCATCAGGGCACAGCATTTTGTGAGCAGGCCAGACTGCAGGCACCAGGCCAAGAGCAAGGTCGCCATGGAGACCTACATGCAGCTTCATCTCCCTCCCTTACAGGGAGAGCCTATGGAAAACGGCAGCAGCTGAGCAGCCCTGCTCATTTCAGCAGCGAACAATAGCTATAGTAAAAGAGGAAAAGAAAAAAAGAAAGAAGCAGCAAAATAAGGATATAAAAGCATCTTCTGTAGCTGTATTGAAACACTGAAATGACAAATGAGTCATTAAGCAGTTCCTATTTGGACTGCTACAACTATTATTTTACATGAAAGAAGTACTAACCCCCCCATTATTAATAACAGCTATTGCTGCTCTTCAAAAAAATAGATTATTCTATACAATGCAGATGGAAAATTATTAAAGATAGATTTTCTTTAGAATACATTTTTGTTACTAAAATAGAGTTGGAAGGGTAAAATGAAATCCTAACACAGAAATAAGATTTATTGCTTAGATTTCTTTTACCATCTTCTGCATAGTTTCTGTAGAATACTGATTTTTAGAGTTGTCTCATCACTCTTTAAAAAGACAGGTATATTTATTATCAAACACAAAAAAATAGCAGTTAGAAATGGAAAAATTATATTACATCAAAGAGGAAAAAATGCTTTTGAACTGTGTTTATTGAAGAGTTGTTTTCTCACTAAATGTTTTCCATTAACATTACACCAGCATTTTTGTATGTTTTATGAATGAAAAAAATGAAAATATACTCTGATGTATTTATAGCAGATCAGTTTAACTTCATAATCACTACTCTTTCCTTTTTTTCCTGCTGTGTAGTGCTATTCCTTAACTATCTTGTTCTCCAGGCACCTGTTATTAAACATCACCATATTTTATTACCCAAAACCACCTCAAAAGCAAGGCATAAGAAGTCATGTTTTTATTACCTGTATAAAGTATAAACCTTAAAGAACTGTATTCTGCAACTCTCTAAACTTCTTTTTTTTTTTCTCACTTGTAACCCTTTTTATTCCAGAAATAATATAAAACTTCTCCCTCCAGAACATTCCCATGTCCTCAAGCTTACACATTTATTGGAAAAAGTGATTCTGTGGAATGCTGACATCACACTAATACAGCATAGTACTATATATATAGCCTTTGCAAGCCACAGTGAGCTCTCTATAGGTGATAATGGGAAAATTTACAGTATGAGACCACAACTACATAAATGAGAGGACCACATGAACTTCTGTGTGGTAAACCTGAAAACAGAAGAAGAGTATCTCTGACTGCTTACCCTGGAAGGTCTTACAGAGCCTCCCACTGCCTGCCATACACACTCCTGTTAGGGTTTCAAAACCTGTATCTGGTATAGACCAATTCCTTTATTATGTTCTCTAGAATTGTTAATCCCACTTTCTGCTTAAGCTCACTGTTTTCCAGCAATATTCTTGTCTACCACTTCTCCTTACAGATTTTTGTTTCACTAAATGCTGTAGTCAAAGTACAAGAGGGCTGAGTGGAAATAATTGATCTCTTCTGATTTTCAATATTCCTACAGAGATTCTCCATGTTCAAATTAAAGTTCATGAACAGAAGTTCCACTACATTTTGCAACAGTGTTGCCTCTGGCAATTGCATGTATGTAAGCCATACAGAATTTGAGACCAGATTCCACTGCGGTAAGTCTGATAGATAAAAATTGGAAATTAGTGCAGTTCCTGAAAAAATTCAGAGGAGATAAAAGTCAGGCAACCCCTGATGTCAGAACCATCAGGCCTAGTATAAGTCCCAGTCCACCCACCAAAACCTACATTGTCAACATATTTGTCTTTGCTGTCTAACTACTGAGGCAAAAGAGCTAAAAAACTACTTTTTCGTGTTACAGAGAAGATTTTTTTTTTAGAGTAACATATTGGCATGAAACAATTCAGAAAACTGACTCTTGTCATCACATATTTTCTGGGCAGAAGGCATGTGGGCATCTTTTCACTATTTCATCACACCAAAAACAAGAGTTCCCTTGTCTAGAAAGAGACTGTTAAATCACAAAAAAATCTCTGCTGATGTTCTGACACACTTCAGACAGAAAAATAGAACAAGTATAGTCCCTTTGCTCAATTACGAAATGCTATAAGACCCCTAAGTTTAAAGCCTTGCAGCTCAGATAGTGATAGCATGATCTGTTGCTGGAAGACAAAGGCCACCTCAGGAGGAGAGAAGACCTCTGAGGGGAGTTTTCATTCCTGATGATCTAACTGCAGCCTTCTAAGCCAGCTGGCCATTACATTTATTTTCCATTGGCTTTGACAGGTCTGGTTTGTTTCCAAGGCTGCACACAGAACAGCCTGGTTATCATGGATCTGAAGACCTCATTATGGATGTGTAAAAAACCCAGATATGGTAACACAAACACCAGCAAGTGTTGGACAGCTGAGGAAATGTGCTGATGATTTTGATGCCCACACTGATTTAAATGGACTAGAGGATATTTAATTTTGAATCACAAAGTATACTGAGTTGGAAGAGACCCATAAGGACCATTAAATCCAACTCTTAAGTGAATGACCTGTATGGGGACAGAATGCCCAAACTTGGTGTTATCAGCACCATGTTCTAACCAACTGAAGGAATCTAGTCCAGAGCCAGGCCTTTTATCCTCTCCTAAAGATGCACAGCTTGTAAAAAAAAAAAAGGGTGTTATTCACCTGCCTTAAATTTATCTATTGTCCCATGAATATTGCACTTACACCCTTGTAAATCCTTGCAGTTACTTATGTTAGTAAATCTCTTTCTTAAAAAATGTTGCTTGTAAAAATAAAAATATTTAATAGCTTTATTTCTAAAATGTGCAAAGATATAGCATAAATTAGTTTGTCCACACGTTTCCTTTAGAACACTGTTTTCCTTTACGTAAGTGAAAATGGGGAAAAATATAGAAAGAACAATTACCATGAAAATTTACTAGAAAATGTAACAGATGGCTTCAGTGACTGCTGAAAGTATATGTCAAAGAAACAACGGGAATACAGAAAAATCAGATTTCATGACATACAGCTTCCTCTTATGTTATCATGATTATGTGGGACACAGAAGGAAATGTTCTTTCTTAGTTTTCAGCTACTGGTCTTCTCTTCCAATCTTCTCTGGACAGGATTCCTATAGCAGACATAAATGTCATTTACAGAACTCAGGATTCTTTTAACACAGAAGAGGGTAATGAAATCGTTATTTACATGAGGTGCATTAATTTTCACCTCGTCCCAAAACAATTACTTCTTTCTTCTTTATCCTTTCACGAGAAATGAAAGATGGGGTAGAATGTTCAAGCCCTTGTCCTCTGTCAGAAGACGCCACACCTCTAAACAGAGGGAGGCAATTTTCTCCTTTCTTTATGGTTGCTTGGGTCTCTTTCCATCTCCAGGTTCCTTTAGCATCTCTTAAGAATTTATTTGATGTCCATTTCTTTTCACCCTGTGTAACCCTTGCAGACAGTGTGGCATATGTGCTAGTGTATGGATTTTAAAGCTGGTGTACAGGATTTTAAAGCTCATTAATAGGAGAATGTATGACACTGTGGTCTGACACTGTTCTTCCAAAGATATTAATCATGATGTCTGGGTCTGTCTCTTGCAGCAAGGTTCAGGCAGATTAACTGACATCAGTTTCCTCATGAATATATCTATGACAGACTAATAAAAGCATCTAAGAAAAATCTCATTTGACAAAGAGTGCATACTTTTGTCAAAGATCTGCTGAAGTTTCACAAGGCTAGAATGGTAAAAATGTATTGGCATCAAGCATGGTGTATTGTGGCTTGCTTTTGACCACAAAGATCACTTTACCAAACATCTCACTTATACCTAACTGCTACATATGAGGAAGCCTTCTGGAGCAAGAACTTTGGAACAATACCGTGATTCCTTAACAACATTACCACCACACCATAGTAAGTGCTATGGCATGTGATAGATCCATAGAAATCACTGGGGTTGGAGAGCATTTGCCAAATGGGATATTTAAACCAAGAGTGATCATGTCTAGAATGTAAAAGTGGTACAGATGGGAGACTCAAAAAGAACTATAGGACTGTGTCAGAGTGATTTAAAGAGTGCCTAGAACAATGACTAACATTTTCCAGCATACATATATAAACAAGGTTTTAATAAATGTCCCGTAAAATGCTACAGAAGTACTTTTACTCAGCATTATTATTATTATTACAAGAATTTTTGATGATGTTTGTCAAGCATTTTGAACAATGGCACATTTATATGCAATAAAACAAAAATACAGGATGCAGACAGGACAGCTGACCCCAACTGACCAAAGAGATATTCCATGCCATTTAATGTTATATTCAGCATGCAAAGCTGGGAGAAGAAGGCATGGGGGGACATTCAAAGTTGTGGCAAGTTCTCAAGTCACTGTTATGCAAGATGGAGGCCAGCATTCCTGGGCATGGCTAAACCATGGGAAGTGGTGAATACCCTCTTAGCTCTCCTCATTTGCACAGCTTCTGCTTTACCTCTACAACTGCCTTACCCCAACCCAAGATTCTTCTCACTTTCACCCTTCTAATTCTCTCCCCCATCCTACTGTGGGAAAAGTGAGATGTGTAGGGCTCAGCTGGGCTCAGCTGCTTCCTCAGGTTAAGCTAAGACAATTCCTTAACAGAATGCTACACTGACTAGGAAAATGAAATACAGCAAAACAGATCTTAAAGTTAGGAAGAGACCTAGAGGATCTAAGGGACTAGATCTCTATCCAAAAGAAGTAAAGTGATGTAGGTTTGGATCTACTCATGCACATTTTAAATTTCTGTCTTTGGATATGGGGATTTCAGGGTCAGGCATAGCAGTGTATGATTGCTACTGGGAACCCAATCAAGTATCAGGCACAGCAGGTAGAATCAATAACTTTCAGGATATCTGTGTTTTGCTCTGTACTGTAGGACCCCTTGCACATCACAGACGGTATCATAGACTATTCATCACTATAGTGACATGAGTATTTCGTATATTTTAGAAGAAACACTTAATTTTGTCCTTGGCTAAAGAAAGAAGCAGTAAGACTAATAACACCAATGGAGTGGCTGTGGTGCAATCTATCTCATACTCTCCTGATCCACATGGAAAGGAACTGCAAATAATTTGTCCCAGGAGCTGAAACAAAAAAAAAGTTAGGTCAAAGTAACAACATTTACACCTTGTTCTGGTGGCAATTATTCATATCAGAATAAACAAATTTAAGAGAGAATGATTTCAAATTGGTGTAGAAACCATTTCCTCATTCTATATCATGATGAAATACAAGAAAAATATTTCTAGTGATCTGGTATATATCTACCTGGTAGATATAGATAAGTTACACATCTTGATAATAATTTGCCACATTTGTAAGTGGCTTAAATTTAGACCCTACCTTGAAAATTTCCAGACACCTTATTGAAAGGATTCTTAATCAGGTTTCCCCATCTCAAATAGCTGTGTTGCCTCACTTGATATATTTTATTTTTGCATTTTAACATTTTCTAAATAAAATAAAAGAAATAAGTGACCTGAGGATAACTTTGCCAAGTACACTTGAAACATTTCTGGAAAATTATCAGCCACATTATCATCCTGCAAGAAACTCTCCTGAATTACAGCTACCCCACAGTCTGCAGCATTCAAGCTACAGCACTCATAAGGATTAGTTAAGAGCTAATCCTGGGAGCAAAGTTACATGAAGCACTCTAGCTGGTCACAGGGGATTCACAGCTTCAGACATTACCCCTCACACTTGAACTGAAAGCTTTGTAAGAGAAGTGCTCCAGGTGAAACCACAGGCACACAGAGGTCTGAGTAAAATTCCTGTTTTTTTCCGTCAGGACACAATTTCACCCTAAGGATTTAATTGTCGCTAGTCTCACTGTATTTTCAATATCCTTTCTTCTACTTAGAATAAAGAAATGATCTTAAAAGCAGAGAGAGAGAACCATATATTGTATGGTAATAACTATATTTACATAAAGAACAAGACGACCTGAAAAACTGTAATCCAGTAACTCTGACTTCACTTTTAGAACAGAAATTGTAAATTACAGCCTAATGTATAAACTTTAAAATTGTATGCACCACAGAACAGCCAGAGTAACTTAAATCCATAGACAAAAAAACAAAACCAAACCAGCAGCACTGTATGTATTGCTGATATGACAGAGATAAATTTACACAATGAACATTTTATTTATGTCAGTTTCAAATCAGTTGATGCTGCATCACACAGCAGTTTCACCTACAAGGTCAGACATTAGAAAAGTTGCTCACAGAGATTAAGAAGTGGCTTTCAAAACAAGAATGGAGGGTGTCAGATCAAGAAAAAACATTTGACTTGTGTAGGAGTAATAAGCTCAGTAGGTATCAATAGCCTGATTTTGTTTACACAGCTTATACTGAAGGCAGTATTTCACAGGCTATCAGAGCGAGCTAATAGTATCAGTGATGAAAAGCCACTCTGGGCTTTCTACTTTCAAGATGCTGACTGGTCTAGCTTTCCAAAACACAGTTCTCAGTAGCATGGTTTTCCAGATCAAGGCTAATATCCTCTGCTGTGTACCAAGCTGGGGTTTATAAGAGAAATGGAA
Source organism: Rhabdornis inornatus (assembly GCA_013397075.1). NCBI lineage: Eukaryota > Metazoa > Chordata > Aves > Passeriformes > Rhabdornithidae > Rhabdornis > Rhabdornis inornatus. Next base: position 749,558 of record VWZS01003783.1, read on the forward strand.
GGGAATAAAGCAGAGGAAGACTCTAAGCACTACTCTGAAGGTTGTTTGAAAGGCTAATACTGCTACACCACTGCTACTACAGGAGTTCAGAGGGCTGCTAGCACATAAAACAAATTGAAAATCCCAGCTCAGTTCCCAAAAATATAGTACAGATCAATTCTCAGTGGCATTCTTCCTTGACAGTCTTGGGAAGTACCAAACAGTGGTGAGCCTTGGAAAGCTCTCTTGACTTACCTATCTTCAGCAGAGGAGACTCCAGGAATTGGTTTCTTCTCTTCCCTGAATCATATCCCAGATATTAATCATGTCACCAGCATACAACTGTCCATGTGCCTCAAAGGGCCTTTTTTCTCATTAAAGGGGAACACATTTTCCAGCAAAATTCCATCCACTGTGGGACTTTACCCGAAGATACAGGCCAGACTGTGAGGCGACAGTGTAACATTGCATCACCCAAAATCTACAATCTAATGGAATTTACAGGGTACTGCAAACATACAAACTGCAGGGAGATGTTTCTCTAGAGCCAGATGTGTGGGTCATGATCAGAGCTAACAATGTTTCTGCTTCAGCTGATTTAGTCTTTCACCTCCACACTTGGGTGCTCCTTCTATCCTCAGAGAGATCCTTTGTGGGACTACAGCTGAAAAGCTGAATCTAACCCAATTAATACAATCAATGTTCAATGTCTGAACAGATTACCTCTTCTTTTTTTTTCAAAACTGAAAACCACACTATCCACTGCTTTTCTGACACATTACAGTCTATTTATCTCTTTGAAATTCATTACTTGCTGTCTCCTTTCTACCCAAGAAATGTTTTCTGAATTGTAGGACAGAAATGGAGTGGCTGATTTAAAATACCCTCTATTTTAAATATATGTGGTTTAAATAATGTTAAATTTCCCATATGCATTCTTCAACAAGTAGAATCCCTATTAGCAGGTTTTCCAGAGGCCACCCTCTGACTTTCAAGTCCTGACTCATGACATGAATTCAACCAGCATGGTAATTTTCAAGTTTCAGTTTATATTGTTGGCAGTCAACTGTCTATAGTGTTGTGCCATCCCCCCTTTAACCAATATTCATTGAATATGTATCAATCAATGCATTTTTCTCAAGAAAATATTACCTAAGCAGTCAGCTGCTAAGCAGTCCTACCTTGTTAAATTTCACATATCTCAGAGTGAAATAAAACAACAAAATAAAAAGGCCAGATTACATAGGAGAATGGAGAATTTATATTACCTAAATATTCATGCAAAGTTCATTTGTATTATTTAAACACTACTATCTAAAGTAAACTCCTTAGTTCAAAAATTAATTTTACTTTATGGCTAAAAGTACATGTCACTACTGATATTGGTACTTTGATACGCTGCTTTTGAAAGTCTAATCCTAAACCTCTGTAACACTGCTCCTACCTCACTACCCTATTTTTGTCTCTCGTAAGTGCTACAGAATACTGAATCAAGAGTACAAAGACACGCAGTTTAAAAGTAGTAAAATATGTGTTTTCCTTTTCCTACTGCAGAAATTGCAACACCTATAAAAACAAAAGCTAAATTTCAGGAGAACTACCCACTCCTTGCAGCTACAATTAGCACCTAAGTCCGAGAATTAAACAGGTGTCTCCTGCTGTAGTGATGCACAAGGTCAGCCAGTTAGCTACTGTTAAACAGTTTAAAGGTGTTATGCAAATTGTGTAATGTTAACATCATATAATGAAAAACAGTGCTTGTCAGCAGTTAGAAGCACTTTGACCTTTTGAAGTGGCAGCTTTTAACAGGAGCAAAAATAGCAGCAAACACAATTTTGAAGACAATCAAAACTGAAAAGAGATATAAAATAAGCAGTGTGGCTAGTGTTAGACAGCTTTCATGTTAACCTTTTGGAAAGCTTCTTGAGGACTTGGCTTGCTGTATAAAATGAAAATATTCTATTTCTTCTTTAACTGTGAATTTCTTATTCTTGTTTGAAAAAGGAAAAAGAGAAAAAAGCGAATCCAAGAGCTCAAAAAGAAGAAGACAATCAAAAATATTCTGAAAGCCCTTTTTTATGATTTTCAAGCAAGAATGGTTGATTCCATGGGCATGATTTACGATTTTACGCACTGTATTCAATGTTATTGGAAAAAAAAGAGACTTTCACACATGGTGACTGAAAAGTGTAAATGGCAAAAAGCAATGAAGCAGAAAACTATTGATCCAATATAGCCCACATTTCTGGTCTAATACTATAGCTAAAGGATTCTTAAAGTAGACACTAATGCAGAAGAATAAACATTACAGTCAATGGCTGTCAGTAGAGCTATCAGTCTCTCTGAATGAGGAAATTACTGTTAGACAGAGTATAGACAAGGAAGGATGCCAGTCTTTTCTTGCTGATGAATAAAGTTACACTTTGTAAGCCTCCACATTAAATAGTTAGATCCCATCTCAAGTTAACTTTTTCTTCTCTGCATGACTCCAGTACTGTTCTTTTCCAAAAGTGGCTCAAGAATACCACTCCTCTAATGATTTGAAACTTTCTTCTAACTACAAGATTCAGCTTATGCATAGATAGTGTATCTCCACTTCTTTTTGTACTAATTTCATCCCTTATATATAGGTTAAGCCTATGGATTTTCGCACCAATATTTATCTTAAATATTTAATGAACATTCATATTAAATATGTATTATAATATATTTATATAAGTCCCAGCCTGGAGAAGAGAAGGCTTCAGGGACCTTCTAGAAGCATTCTGATACCTAAAGGGGCCTATAAGAAATCTCTTTTAAGAAAAGTATGTTGTGACAAGACAAAGACTTTTAAATGAAAAGAGGGCAGGTTTCGATTAGATGTCAGGAAGAAATTTTTCGCCGTACCAGTGGTGAGAGACTGGCACAGGTTGCTGAGAGGAGTTGTGGATGCCCCATTCCTGAAACCTTCCAAGGCCAGGCTGGATGACTTTGAGTAGCCCGATCTAGTGGAAGGTGTCCCTGCTCATGGCAGGCAGGGCTGGAACTAGATAATCTTTAAAGTCCCTTCCAACCCAAATCATTCTGTGATTCTATGATACACATACTTTTAATTTACTAATTTAAAATGTTTAGTAATTCAGGGCTTTTCAAATAGCTTGGAGGAAAACCTTGGAGCAATTAAATTAATAGCACAATCTCAACAATTCCATGAAGTTAGAGTCTCATTCAAGTTTCCCAAAGAAGACCAGATATTTTATTAGCCTAAAAAGTAAATAAGTAAACAAGTAACAGTTACAAAAAAGAAAATAAACTATATATGGGTGGATTCCCTTTCTCCTTCTTGTCTCTAGTTTCTTCTTATAGCTGAAACACAGGTAATACATGAGGTCCAGAAAAAAGAAAGCATGGAGGAAAATTATATTCCCCGTTTCTATACAACTCTGAAGGCTCTTGACTTCTTTCAACAATTCTACTAATTCTTTGTTTCAAATTTAAAAAAAACAACACTTTTTTTCATTAGCTACTTTACCAAACACCATTACACAATTTTCAACCACACATTTAGCTATTTTATTTCTAAAATTAAGTTAAAACCTATAAAGCCCTCAGACTGCAGGACATTTAAAGTTAAAAGTCCCTTTTTTCTTTTCTAGCTATCAGGAGAAAGCTAACAGGCATGATGAATTTCTCTGTTGTATTACTAGAGATGGGACATGAGAAAAGCTATAATTGCTTTAGGCTCCCCTGTCCATTATCACTCGTCACTTTCACAAAACATCACAGAATGTATTGCTCCAACATTTTAAAAGCTTGGTTTCACCTTAAGAATAATTTCCTCTGGTGCTGAAAATTTAGATAAGGAAGTGAATATTCATAAAGACATTAAACCCCCCAACTTTTAATGAAACAGAATCTTTATTTTGAGCAAAGTTAGAGAAAGAACATATTTCTACAGAATCCAAAACTTTTGGTCCAAATTTAATTGACGCCACCTCCTCAGGAAGATCTTGCATGTAGAAAAATTCTCTAATATCTCAGTGGAAATGGCATCTAAGCAACTAATCTATGAAGAACAATGATTATCTTACTGCTGGGACAAAAAGTGGATTCCTTCAACGGTTAGGAAAAATGACAGAATTATTCACAAAGGATCTAAAATACTGTTTTATCTCTAAATGAGCCTGTGAGTGCAAAACAAGAGTAGAGCTATATATTACAAAGGAAGCTCTTCTGTATTAAAAGATTGCAGATATGTCGCTCTTTCTTTGCAAATGCAGACTTAAAAATCCACAGCAGATATAGCCTCTCTAATTACATGATAGCAGAAAGCTTGTTTAAATAGTGTATCAGGTAGCATACTCAAGTATTTCAAATTTTTGGATTTACAAATTAAGTAAACAAGAAAATTTAAAAATACAAGCCGGTCAGTTACGCTCTTAATCAGACACAGTTTATACTACCGTTTTTAAGATCTAAAGCAATCCTAAAACCTAAAGATCTAAATTCTGGTATTAACACAGAAATGTAAATTTCTGTTGACTTAATCCCCATTTTGCTTTACATAACAAAAGTACTTGAAAACAAAATAATTATTCTTGAAGGCTGAGGGCTCTTAGCCAAAGAAATTATTAAAATGTCATTTTCAATTTTATCTTCTTGGGGATTGTCTATCAGGCAATAGACACTTAGCAAGCTTATTCTTCTAAAATGTATTTGCTCTTTACAAAAATGCTTAACATTCTGTTTTCTTCCCTCAAGCTGTTTAAATGTTTGCAAGTTTAGGACGGAAAGAGAGTCTTTAAAACCATTTAAGGTAAGGCACAAAATAACAGTCAGACGCAGTAAATTTATAAAACCTGCTGTAAGTGTTTGCTCTGAGTTAGGTAACAGGTTTTACATGGATTTGAACAGGCTCAGGCCTGATCTCACTGCAGTTGAAGGCAAAACTGCCTTGTTACAGTAGAGAAATGTTGTACTCTTTAAATCCCTAACTAAATACTTAGAATACATGAGATCCAAAGACGTGAGGTAGTGTCAACCTTTCACACAAAGGGATGAATATATTTAATAGTGTGCAGGGCATCAAAGTGACAGGGTAAAAATTGTAGTGACGTAAGGATGGAGCTCTATTCTTGGTTTTGTCAGGAGTACAGGTGTCTGGTGTGATCGGAGATGAACTACATTAACCAGGGGATGGGAGATATATCACTGGATTTTTTAGGAGGCCCACAATTTTCTGGAACACTGTCTAGAGACCAAGCAAGTCAGACCACAGTCAAACAGCACCAGGTCCCTACACAAATGTAATGAATCCTACCATTGCAGAGGGAAGGTATTCAATCCCAAATTATGACATTGGAATGTCAGTGTGTACCTTGGGGAGTCCCACAGATACAGGTCTTATCACTCTCCACCATCATTTAAAGCTAGAAACAGATTTTAATTACCTAAATAGAAGTGTCTAGAGTCATATGAGCTGACTTAGAACACAAAGAATGGCTTCCTGTTGCTAGCCTAAAAAGGAAAATTTTGTTGGTCCCATGTTATTTCTGCCAGCCTTGTGCACATCTTGGCCAAGGGCACCTTAAAAGGCACTCAATACCCACATGTGAGCAACTTAATCACACTTCTGGTTAATAACAACAGGAGAATTCATAAAAAATACTTCAAGTCACTCTGAAACAGAGTCATAAGGTGAACAGATGGTACAGGAACCTTGACAAAGAAGATTCAGTTTCCACTTCTATCACACCTAACATGTCATCTTAGCAAATCTTATTTACCTTATCCTCTCCCCATTAATTCCTTAACAGCCAGGAGTATGTGAGCGGTATGGCTGCCTGTTAGTGGTGCCTAATAGTGCATATATAGAGCAGTGCACCTTTTATTGTATGTCATAAAAATCCACAAATACTCAAATACAAAAGGAGAGCCTTAGGTATTGTGATGAAAAGGAAACATGAATGGATGTGGAACAATTTACTCGTTTAAGGGTATATTCACTCAAAGCCAGAACAGTTTTTAATTGTGCATTATGTGGTATTTACAATCTGATCCAAAACTGATTTATTTAACACTTATATTTATTTAAAATAATTTTGAGTATGCTTATGCAACAAAAATGTTCTTATTCAAACTTTCATTCTGAAAGAGACTATGATGCTCTCCATCTTCAGTTATCTAATGACATCCTTCACCTAATCCTAATTGTGTTGCCTACCAAGTTTTGGTACTCATATTTTAAAAGACCAAAACAAAAACAAAATAAACAAACAAACAAGAAACAGACAAAAACCCAAACCCAAAACACCCTAAAAAAACAACAAGCACAAAAAATCAAAGCCAGTGTTCAAACTTTTATAGATATGTCTTTCATCTTTTCTGCTCTGGTACTTTCTTTTGAACATATTCACTTCAAGAATGATTATACAGATGATTAAATTGAAATGCTGTATTTATATTTTATTATATTCCTCTACTACATTTTATGGAAAAAAGTGAAACAGTCCCAAGATAAAGGAATGATGAAGATATATTCCTGGCTCTTTTACATCACTTTTCTTCTATTGCTCTTGATATGTATTGGAAAAAGCTGGTTACAAATATGGATGAACTACATGATCCATATGAAGACTCATGATGGAACTGGACACACAACCTGGATCTTCAGCCCCCCCAATTAAATGCATCAGTCACTTACATCTCATCCTTTTCCCTACATATTTAAAAATACATGCAATTGAGAAAAATATAATAAAAGTCCTTCTGAAGCTGGCATTTCATGTACAAGTAACAAAGGACAGAAGTATCAGAGCTGGGCACTTCAGAATCAAGAAAAACCAAACACTGGAACACTGTCCTGGGTTGGTTTGAGGGGTTTTTTTATTATTATTTCATTTTTCTAAGTACATAGAAGCAATGAGAGCAAAAAAAAAAGAAAAAGCCTCATATGCCAAGACCAAAATCATGCTGTACAGTCAACAATATATTTCTGTTACTTCCCATAATAATAATAATACATTTTATTGCACGAAAGATTATTTCTTTCACTTGCAATTAAACATAAACTACAACACAGACAGATACAATCTGTCAATTTCTCTTCAGAGATGGTGGGGCAAAGCAATTTCCTAGAAGAGCATCCCACAACCAATGTCTGAGGTAAAAATGTGACAGGATCATTACCTTCAGATCTGCATGCCATACAAAAAGAAAGCAATTTCCTCTGCTGTACACTTTTAAAATATCCACCAATACATTCAAATGAAGCACCTTCCTTCCCACTGAAAGGGAGGCTTGTTTTTCTGTTTTACTATCTATGTTTTAAAGACATTGATAATTTTCTTTCTGCCTTTCAGCTGGTAATTTTCTAAGAAATTAAGTCTTCCCCTTGCCAACATCTATTTCACAACTGTAAGTGAATTTGTGATTACATCCCAGCAAACATGAACAGCACCAGTGAAATAAAATAACTTTTTCTCTACAATATTATGAGAAAAAAAAAAACTAAAGACCAGATTTTCTGAGGCTAGCATTTCTTTTCAAATTGTCTATACAGCTTTGAAACCAGTTCAATTGTTTTGTAAAAGGGAAAAAACACACAACACAATCTTCATGTATTACCGACATGTCACATGAATGGGAAAATCTGATGAAAAATAATTCAGATTTGTCTTACAGCAGTTACATTGCTCCCCCTGTGACATGGTATGATGAATACTAGTGAGTTAATACAATCAGAAGCCCAAAGAAGAAAGCATCAGTCCCAGAGGGACATTCTTTCACAAAATCACAGAATGGGTCAGGTTGGAACGTACCACAGTGGGTCATCTTGTCCAACCTCCCTGCTCAAGCAGAGTCACCCCAGAGCACATGGCACTGGATTGTGTCCAGATGGTTCTTGAGTATCTCCAGTGAGGGAGACTCCACACCCTGTTCCAGTGTGAATAAAGAAGTTCTTCCTCATATTCAGGTGGAAATTCCTGTGTTTCAGTTTCTGTCCATTGTCTCTTGTCCTATTGCTCAGCACCACTGAGCAAAGCCTGGCTCCATCCTCTTGATCCCTCTATCCAGATAGTGATAGACATTGATGGGATCCCTTCTCAGTCATCTCTTCTAAAGGCTGAACAGGCCCAGATCCCTCAGCCTGTCCTTGTAGGAAAGATGTTCTTGTACTGAGAAGCCCAGAACTGGACACAGAACTCCAGATGTGGCCTCACTAGGGCTGAGTAGAGCAACGGGATCAGCCTGCTGCCAATGCTCTTCCTGGCACTCCAGGATACATACCATCAGCCTTCTTGGCCACAGGGACACACTGCTGGCTCACGGACAGCTTGTTGTCCACCAGGACCCCCAGGTCCTTCTCCACAGAGCTGCTTTCCAGCAGGTCACCCCAGCCTGTACTGGTCCATGGGGTTGTTCCTCCCCAAGTGCAGGACCCTGCATTAACCTCTGTTGAATTTCAGATGGTTTTTCTCTGCCCATCTCTCCAGCCTGTCAGGGTCATTCTGAAGGGCTGCACAGCACTCTGAGGTATCAGCCACTCCTCCCAGCTTTGTGTTGTCAGGGAACTCACTGAGGAGGCCTCTGCCCCTTCATCCAAGTTATTGATGAAAAGTTAAACAATACTGGGCCCAGTACTGAACCCTGGGGACACCACCAGTGACAGGCCTCCAACTAGACCCTGTGCCACTGATTACTACCCTCTGGGATCTGCTGTTCAGCCAGTTCTCAAACCACCTCTCTGTCCACTCACACAGCCCACACTTCCTGAGTTTGCCTAGGAGGATGTTGAGCGAGCAGCTTCATAAGTCTTATTGAAGTCAAGGTAGACAATATCCACTGCTCTCCTCCTCATCCATCCAGGCAGCTGTATCATCACAGAAGGCAATCAGGTTGGTCAAGCATGATTTACCCTTAGTAAATGCATGCTGACCGCTCCTGACAACATTCTTATCATCCATGTGAACAGAGATGGCCTCTTTTCCAAAGCACTGTGAGCCAACCAGAATAGAGACAATCCTACCAAATGGTAGCAGCAGAGACATAAATCTACTTCCACCCTGGCCACACAGTGTAGATGCTCTTTTAAGATGCAGCTATAAGGAATTTTCTTCAATATTCTTTACAAAGACAACTTCTACAAATACTCCATAACCCAACAGTCTCATTCCACACTGCTATTCCACGCAAGGGTCAATCATGATACGATTCATAATGAATTAATAATGAGAGGAAAATATTTTCATCCACACTCACAAAGCAATTGTTGAATAATATGCTTGACGTGTTTTTCACAGTGTAATAAAAACTGCTATTGTTCTACAGCAGAGAAAGCATCAAGTGACTTTAATGTTCTTCTTATTGCTTCACCTGCACATCTCCTAGAGCAGTTTTAACTCTAGAATGTGAAACCTCTTTCCCAATGACTGGGTTCAAGCTTTAATACTTGAGATTGGACTGCCTAATACTAAGCTCTGAAACCAACAGGACATAGGTCTCCTGGAACCCTGAAGCCTTGCTCTTGAAATTAACAGGAGTTTCTAAACACGGCAAAAACACCTGAAAAAGCCCCCAAGTCAATTATGTGCTGCAATACCTCAAAAGGTATGCTATGAACATTATTATTGCAGCTGAACTCCTCAGCTGGTATAAATCAGATGTTAATAAGCAAAGAAACATTGTATCAACAGTTTTGGTTAATAAGTAAAACTACAGAATTTTTCTTTATCTATAATTTATGTCAAATTTAATCCATCACAGAAATAAAGTGTTGCCACTTAATTGGTCTTAGTGTACAGCAAAGATGCTTACAATGAATGATGATAAGCAGGAGCATGAATGAACAGTTGCCAGGCAACCAATAAATAAAGGTTCCAAATAGCATGACCTCTCTTTAAAGGATAAAGCTCTAATCATAATTATTTTTCAAATCCATTTTAGTGCCAACTAAAATCATGTTTGCAGCACTAATCCTGGCCTTCCTCATACAGAATGAAACCAAATCTGTCATTTGACATATCACAGATAACAAATTAAACAGACTCAACCTGCTCCTTCAGATTATGGTCAACAGTGCAGTTAGAGGATGGCAAAAAGTTTAGACAATGAACTGGAATCTGAAATAGAGAGCTGAGAAGATTTAAGCAATTTAAATTGGGTAATTAAAATACTTTTTCAAAACTTACATAGTTTCCTTAAGGATCTTAAAAGAGTATCAACACAAAATCCTCCAATGTTTAACATCATAAAATGATAATTCGGCAAAGTACAAGAATGAGACAGACTTCAAAATAGTAAAAAAAGATGCAATTTGAAATGCTTTAAAATATGTATAATACCACATTCTATCTTTATGAACTCTTACAACACAGTTTTGCTGAGTGCATAAGCAGAGCTGAGGTGCCTAGAGCAAGCACTGACCTTTTAGATGGATTCAAATAAAACTGCCAAAGAGCAGCATAAACCTTAAACCAGTTAAAGAACACAGTATATCCATGTTGAAGAAACGATGAATGGTTATGCAGGAGTTTTACATTATGCCTTCCAAATAATAGAATGGGAGAGCTTGGGCTTGTTCAAGGTTTACTGGTGGGCTAATAAATTTTGTATTTATTTTAGTAAGCTCTCATGTCAGAAAACATTAGAAATACCTGTTTTTGTAGTTTTATCTTGCACTACATAAGGTGATTACATAAATCTCTTCAACGATTTTATTTCTTCTCTTTAGTTGAATTGAGATTCACTAATAGCTGTGATGCTTAAACACTAAACCGACAAAAATTTGCCACAGGAAAACAAGTTGAACTACAATAATAAACAAATACGTTTTGTACCCAAGGTATAACATGCAATGACAGAAGTGAATCCATAGGAACAGGCACCATCCTTGCAACCTGCCTTTGAAAAAAACACAGGCAACAGAAACCATGAGCTTCCCTGCAATCTCAGTAGCACAAAATAATCTCACACTTTACAGTAGGAAATGCACTCTAATAACTAAGTAGTATTTCTTCACATGTATTTCTTCATATCAAATGAGAGCCAGTTCATTATATAGTAGGTATTCTCCTTCTTTGATAGAAAAGCATTCTGTTGCCTACCATCAGACACATAATTTTCCCATTATTTTCCTTATTTAGATCTTCTCACCAGAGACCTTTATAGTAGCTTTTCTTTGTATCTGTATTTCATGAATAAGCAAATAGGAAATACACCACATTATATCTGTATTTTCCTTGACTAATATTTCACCCACTAATCATCTTCATCACCTGATTCAGTAACTCCTCTCATCTTTCTAACAATTTCAGTTTGAGCTCCTTGTTCTAACAAAAGTCTAGTTCATTTCATCGATATCCTATGTAAGAGTGAGATTCAGAATTTAAGTAATTGAGACTCATGCATAGTGATTGTAACTTAAATCAATGCAGAAGATCCTGTAAATTCCTGTTAGGACATATGGCACTATTGATATCAAAACCACCTTAATTGCTTTTCTGTAGTTTTCAGCTTGCATTTTAATGAACTATAAAAGTATTGTGTTTTGCCTATAAACCTCACAAACAAGTCCAAGTTCAAAAGTGTGTAAAGGTGATATTGGAGGATTTTTTCCCTTCCCAAATGTTTATTTCTTTTCAGTTGCCAGCTGAAGAATTAAACTGGTCTGGTTTTAAGACTAAAAGACTAAGAGCTTATGGAATAAAAGTTCATGCCTTACCATTTAGCAGGAGCTGGAGGCTAATTGTAAATAAACAATGGAAACAATGGGGTTCTCAGAAACTTATTACCATGGAGGAAACTGATGTTATTTTGCTGAAGTTTGGATTCCACTCTGTTTTGTTTCACAATATGCAATTTAACTATCCCACTTTTTAAAATGGGAGATGACTGTATTGTTTTAAAGATCTGCTCACACTAAAATAAGAGTCATTTTAAGACGTCCCCTAGGGATTCAAGTCCATACATTTAGCAATAGAAAGAGGGAAACAGCATAACTGCCAGCTTGAGGAGATGATGAGGCATGCCTTCTTTCTAGTGTTTCCCACACCACAGATACAGTCAATGAAACTAGGTGGAACTCTAAAAACACTTTCCTCGACAGGGCTTAGGCAGACACTCATCTGAGTAAGAGTAAGCAGCATTACGTTCCAGAGATCAATTGTATTCCAGATGCATGCTGATCCTGTCTTCTGATCAAGGTATTTTTGTTTCAATAACCATTTTTCCCATAACAAAATGGTGACATTTGTTTTCATTTTTTTTTATATTGGATATTTAATAGTTAATTAAATATAAACATACTTATTATTCAAGTACATACAAAAACTAATGGATACCATTGGCAGATAAATTTGCAGAACAATACCAGCCCAAAAAGCGCAACATGGTATGGCTTAGGAAAGCAAATATATATATATATATATATTTATTTATACACACTAAATGGATTATACTTGTGAAAGACCATCTATAGACACACCCAGTAACACACAAAGGAGCGAGCCACACAAAATATTATTACGACAGTAAGGAGCCCAGTAGGGGGAAGAGGTAGTTTGCTGCTCTATCACTTTTTAAGTAACAATTAGCTTCCATGTGTTTGATTCAGTTTTATATCTGGAATGTTATTTTCATAAATGTTATTCCATTCACTATCTCATTGATGGATATCTTCCCCTGTTAGGGTACAGAAATAGTCGAAAATAGCAGCAAAACTCAACATTGATGACACAGTCTTTCACTAATATACTTAATGAAGTTACTGTTTTGGACGAATAGTTCAGCTCTAAAAGAAGCAGTTAAGAGTGTAATCCTTAGTTTTTCCCATGATGTCAGAAACAAAGTCTCACAAAAATGCTACTGGTATCCAATGAACTTTGAAAATTAATGCTAAAAGTCTCCTTCATATATGACTAAGTGATTCCTAAATTTCATCATGATTTCTTTACCGATCAGTTACAATCATCTCTCATGAAGCTTTAGCACAAAACTCTCACCAATACAGAGTGCAAGCATGCCCCTCCTATGTATCATATCTGAATCCTACTCTGCTGTGTCTATTACATGAAATACTGTGTACATGAATACATTTCAGGATAGACAGCTGAATTCAGCTATCATTGGAAACTTGAGGAATTCCTGCATTCTTGGCTAAAAGAAGTTTGACTAAAAGAAATTTTACAGCAAGAAAACCAAATTACAAGGAACAGAAATGTTCATACAAGCTTGTAAATTTCAGCTTTGTGTTTTACTCTTAAAAAACATAATTATTTAATGTCTTTGAGCTACAGTAGCATCTCTTAAGAACAGCCCTGGCTCACAGTCTTGTTGAATTTTTTGTTTTGTTTTCGAAACAAAACAAAAAATTCAACAAGACTGCACAGATTTTACTTATCAATCAGGAAAGTGGATTAAACAAGACAGAACAAGAGGAAATAAATCATCTCCATATTTTATAATGTTCAACAGGTATTATCTGTATTTTATTTAAAGACAAGAAAGAATGAAAAGTAAATCTGCTTTCCAACCATCCTAAGCACTTTTTTCAGTGACATTTCATTCAGCTATATGTACACTACTTCTCTCTTGAAGCCTACTTTGCATATTTATTCTTATTGTCATAAGAAATCTTAGTTATATTTTCACAATTTACTCTGAAGTGCAACTGCTTAATGCACTTGTGCTGACATGCAGAGTTTTACAGCACAATACATACATGCTGCTGCCAAGTCCTCTGCCTCAAATTTCCCATGCTTTTAGCCTTTGCTGTTCCCAGCAAAAAGAAAATTGAATTTTCAGCACTATCCAAACAATGTGAACACAGCAATGGCTGTTCTGGGGCAAATCTGAGGTTCATTTAGGCCAGGACTGTGACACTAGCAGTGGTCAAAGGCAGTGACCTAGGGAAAAGCCCTATATTAGGACAACTCTCAAATCATCAAGCAATCCCCTGGAACACTCTTCTGGCTCCCAGCAATGTGTGGCTCAAAGACTTACATATGAAAAGACTGGAAGCGTTGGCATATGATAACACTCTGTTTTCAGAAAGGCTGGAAGGAAGAGCAGGAGATGGCATACTTCAAAAAGGAGAAATATGTGCCCTCATCACACATACATGCCACTTCATTCTATCCAACAGTGTTTCTTGCTCCTGATATTGCCTTTACCCTCAAAATGTGCTGTTTTCCATATGGAAGAGGTGGCAAGAATGAAAGTGTTTCCCTTCTTTCCTCAGAAAACCTCATCCTGACTGGAGCTGGCCTCCTGTTCATATTCCACTTGACTAAACCAATCTTTTTCTCCTCCCACACTAGCTCCATCTGCCGCCCGTCTCTCCAGCAGAGCCAGATGCCAGCAAAGCAGACTGCTGTGGGAGGAGAAAGTTCTGTCGCTGGAATTTCATCCCTATACTCTGCAGGGGGCCAGCCTGTGAAGCATGGGGAGGATACAGAGAGCAACTTCCTTTCTTCCAAGCTCCTTCCTCTGCTCATCAGTAAAGAAGGCAGCTGAGGACATGAGCAGAAGGATAAAACGTCATTGTGTGCTCTTAAATATGCAGCTTTAATATCCATATACCATAAGTGTCACAACTGTACTCCAGACTTGAGCATGGTACACACCAGATAAACATGTGAGAAGATGAGTCCTAACTCCAAAGACCTTACAATCCAACAGAAGCAGAAATGCACATTTGTGATAAGGATCAAATGAGTGACTAGAGCACAGATGACAGAGAAAAAAGACTTGGATTCATAATCAGGAAAGATTTTAATGATGGAGTAAAAAGACAGTATTTTCTGGAGAGATGGAAGTCAAAGAAAGAATCAATGGATGAGTGTTGTTAAGCTGAGAGAATTGCAAAGGAAACTGCCTATAGAGAAGGAAAGAGCAGGATGCAAACAGACATGGAGAATGAAAATGTGGGTTCTTCATACATTTGATATGATCTTGCACGAGACGGAGGGAGAAGACATACAGGTAAGAACTTTAGACAAACAGTCTAGGAACAGAGCGGGATCTGCATGAGCAATCTTATCAGAGAAAGGAACAATAATGTGTGTCACTGAGTGAGAACAAGAGCTCATATAAAACAAGCAAGTGTGCCTATGTGTGAGACAGGGACACAGACTTCATTTTTCTGAGAGAAAAAATCATGGGAACCCAGGAGACTAAAGAGATTATAAAAAAAAACCAAAAAACTGGTGTATGGGTGCAGCAGAAAGTTTTGAGTGGGGTTGGCAGGAGAGAAGGAAGTAAAGATACAGAGTGACCTAAGAGAATACCAGAATTACGTAAAAGAAGTTGAAAGAGGACATATAAATTACAGAGACATAACAAGAAAAATCAATACGTTGAATTGACAAGGAAAAGAAGGAAATAGACACACCCCATTGCAGTAAAGGATCACAGCAGAACAAATGGAGTGACAGGATGGAGAAAAAGTAGGAAAGAATGTCTGTAAAGATGATAAAAGTCAGTAAAGAAACATTAGGTAAGTGATAGCACTATGTAAAAACTCCTAATGGGAAAACTGGGAGTGTAGACAAAGGTGACTGGATATGGACGGTGACTGTAAGTGTAAACTCTTAGGGTTTGCCCCATCTTGGTATCTCCATATTTTAATCTTCATTTTCTTTCAGAAAAATACTGATTCCTTGTCCTCCACACCCCCTAACTTCCGAGCTGTAGTTGCACCTTTATGCCATTTGTTTCACTATTTCTAGTGGCAACTCTTTTTCTTACGTCTACATGGGGAAAAAGATTTTTTTTTTTCAGATACTCTACCACAAAGAAACGTGCCAAAAATCTCAAGTTTCCTTCCTCCTGTCCCCATAACGCTCTTTCATTCATTCTTCGAAAAAAAAAAACAAAAAACACACCAAAGCAAAAAAGGCTGGGAAAACTCAGAAAGACAGTGGTATCTTAAGTCCAAGACATTCAGCGAACGTTTCCTGAGCTGCATGTACATCCTGCGCCCCAGGTTTCCTCCGTGCCCGTGCGAGGGTTTCCCGTCTCCCGCGGGCTACGTTCCAGCGCCCGGCATCGCGCTGCCGGGATAACGGGATCTCCGGCTGAAACGCATCCATCAGGCGGGGCAGCGCGGGGAGGGGAGCTAGCTACCGGCTGCTGGAAGGAAAGCCTACACAGACGTATGCCCTGGCTGCTGGAAGACATGGCTGGCTGGCTATTTGATTTGAGGGACATAAAAAAAGGGAAGGGAGGGAAGGGAGGAAAGGGAGAGGGGGAAGCACACACGCTCGCACACGCATCCGGCTGATCTTACCTCCACATTGAAATACTGCTCCGCTTTGCACACTGTAGCACATAAAATCCAAATGAAGGTTTGCAAGAAAAACACCCTGGACTGAGACACGAAATCCAACCGGCTTCCAGTGCTGGATGCGAGTACGATCATAGTGAACTGTGCTTCAGCGGGTGGAAGATCTCTCTTTCTCTCTCTTTGCCTTTAACAAATGCACAAACAAACCAACCTCCCCCGTGTCGGTGAAGAGCCCGTACCGCAGGTTCACCCACGGCGGGAGGAGGAAGAGAAGGAGGAGGAGGAGCAGACACTTCACAGCACAGGCGGCGGCGCGGCAGGGTCAGCTCTCGCTCATCCTCACCACCAGCCCCATAAAGAGGGAATGTGGCGTCCGAGCGCAGCCGCTGCTCCTGCACGACTCCTCTCTGTCCAGCAGCAGCAGCCGCCTCCCCGTGTCCTCCCTCCGCTCCCGCCTCCTCCACCTCCTCCGCCTCTCCTCCTCCTCTCCTGCCTCCTCCCCTTCAGTCTCCGCCTCCTCCCGGGGAAGGCGGCTCGGCTCGGTCCGGCCCGCCGCTGCCCCCCCTGTCCCG
>VWZS01003783.1:766450-791442 GCA_013397075.1 Rhabdornis inornatus
TCGGCTCGGCTCAGCTCCGCTCCCTGCCCTGCCCTGCCTCGCCTCGCCCCCCGCCGCTCCCCTCCACTCCAGAATGTTCAGCCGAAACCTACATGGCCCCGCCCCGTAGGCGGCCTAGAGGCGACGGCCCCACCAGGCGGCCCCGGCGCGCCAGCACCGCACGGTCGCGCTCGCCGGGCCCCGGCCCGGAGCCTTCCCGGGCGGCTGCTGGGGACCGGCGGCCCGGCAGCGGCCAGCGGCCTTTCCTCACGGTCCCGTCCCCGGAGCCGCACGAGTGCCGGAGCCTCCCCGCCCTCCTCACGGGAGGCTCCCGGCGCGGAGCGAGCGCCCCGAGCCACCCGCGGTGCCCGTGTCCGGAGAGCGCCGCGCTCCCTTCCCGTGGTGCTGCCTGGGGGGAAAATCTGTTTAATGCGTCCGAAAACATGGCCATACACTTAATGGAAAACAGCGTGTGAAATCCTATAGCACGGACTAACTTCATGCTGAATATTGTCATATTCAAAATGCCTTGTGGTTACGGCAGATGAACTACTCTTGCAGTGATTTAATGGTAAACGGGACTTTATCGGCATAAATATGTATTATTATATATTTGATATATGTCCTTTTGATGTGTCATCCAGTGAAAGGAAGGTGAGATGATCCATAACATCAGTGGGCATGATATTGCAATAATGCATCTTGGAGAAAAAAGGGGAGGGGAGAAAACCCCCGAAAAACCCCAAAATTACAACTTTACTGACAAAAAAAGAGAAAAATCACTAAGGTTGGTTGGTTGATTATCAGAAAATACGCAAAGATACTTGATCATTATATGATCAGAATGTAGAAGACATACCCGATGTGAAATTTCCATACTCTGATAATTGAAGCCATTGGCTGAAATTAGAGTACATGCGGACTAGATGTACACAATTTTGGCAGCACCTAGTAGCAGAATATAGGAGTGTATTAGGTTATCCACCTTTTGGCACCTTAAGAGTAAGGCAGTTACGTGAAGAAGTCATGATCTGCCTAATCAAAAGTAATCCTGTTTAACAGAATTTCTTATGTGATAAACTTTTTTGATGTTAAGTGCTTGATCTAAAAGCATTTTTTGTTCTTCTGGTTGTTAATTATGTGAATTATGAAATAAAGAGTTGTTGGAAAGCTAAAAGGAAGGACCTGTTGGCACTTTGGTGACAAATATGGGAAGTAAAATTAAAGAAATGAATAATTAAGAAAAAGTTAAAGAAATGTCTTGGAAGAAGCAGGAGAAAACGTGATACTGACGCATGCAAATTATATTTGGGGAGAAAAATTTAAAAGTAAAATTAAAAGGATACTGGTAAAATAAGAGCATTTCAGAAAATAATCTGGGGGCTGTAATGTAAATATGAGTCAGCAATGTGCTACCATTAAGGAAAAAAGACAGTGTCACTGTGGAGTGTATTAATATGTGTGCAGTACATCTGACAGGACAAACTATCTTTCTGCAAGGGGTTGATGAAGCCAACTGTGTTTGGTCTCAAACTGAAGACAGTCTAGAGGAAAATGACAAAACATTAGAATGTGTAGAGAGTTAGAGATGGGTATAGAAGCTGAAAGAACACTTGTTTAAGAAGATAGAAGTAAACAATCTATGTGGTAAGCAGGGCTGTGAAAAGGACAGAAATTTCATTCTTTCTGGGGGAAAAAAAAAAAGAATTATTCATAAAGTTCAGATTCAATGTTGGACAAAACTTTAGAAAGTGTTATGGTTTATATACTGAAATAGATGTGTTTTTATATATGCTGGAACACAATAATGTCCCAAATTTAGCATTTGGAACAAGATACCTACCCAGAGGAAATGTGGAATCTCTTCCATGTGTAGGTTTGATAGGCAAGATTATTATAGTTAACCTCTCTATTCTTAGGGAAGAGGATTGTGTTATGAGATCTAGTAAGCTTTTTTACTTCTAGCAAAAGTAATTCAGTAATTTCTTTCCTTTTATTACTGTGAATTCATCACTGTAACTGGTATGAAGGAAACACTAACTTTGTACTGCCTCTATTGTTTTTCCTCTTTCCCGAAGGGACTATGTGTGTGCCCTCAGCAAACACTAGCTCTATGTTTGCCAGTCTATTTTTTAGAATCTGCCATTACTGCAATATCCACAAATTGAAACAGAAATGTAAATTGATAAGTTAGTGTAACAGAAATTCCATTTGTCTGCCCTGCCAGGACTGCTGTGGCTATTTACTGTGAAAAGCACAGGGCCATAAATACAGCTACCTCCTTCCTTTACGCTGTATCCATTGAAAGAAAGAAGAAGAGAAGCAATGGTGTGAAGAGAATAGTGGACAAGGAAGGCACATGAATATTTCTTAAGTGTGTTTGAGGAAGAGAGAGAAAGATCACACAGGTAGAGGGAGATTGGTAAGGAAAGAGAGTAGCAATGTATGAATAGGAGCACCAAGGGAGAGACAAGGCATATGAAGGACAGAAAAGATATTTGAAGTGAAAGAAATCATTCAGGAATGCTTGTGTAAGTGAAGAAATGCCAGAAATGGTGGGAAAGGGCTTTGAATATTTATGAGTAAGCTTCGGGCAGAAACATACAAGAAGAGGGTCAGAGCCACATGAGAAATGTAAGAAGGAAAAATAAAATGGATAAGAATTATAATCTCCATACCAGAGCACTGTTGGTACTTACGTGTGTATGGGATAATGATAGAGATTATAAAGAAAAGACAAAAAAAGCAACAAAGATGAAAGAGTAAGTAAACAAGTGAAGGAAGAAAGCAGAATAATTGAAATAGGAAAGAAATGTGAAGTGTTTGTTGAAGTGCTTGAGTGATTCAAGTCATGTACTTTATAAGCGTCTTACAGATTTTTATCTTTATCAAATACCTATATGTTTTTTATATTCTTGCCTATGGCACTTACCACCAGTAATTAATAAGCAGTGAGCTGGTTTGTAATGAAACAAAATTGAAAAAGTGAAAGTTTTAGTTCTAAAATTTTAGCCATTTAAAAAGGCAGGAAGACATCTCTCTCTCTGCTGTGTTATGAATCAGCCCATATATCATCAGAGTTTCTTAAACTCTAGAATGTATCTTTTATGGATGACTGTAGTCACAGGTTTGCAATTTATGAACATGAGAATCTGACATGGATATGATACAGTCCCATGTTCATCTTTGAATACAAGGCAAACATCTTTCACTGTTCTGTTTGCAAAATATGAATAGAAATTCATATGATAAATAATTTTAAAAAAAGAAAATATTACATGTTGTCCTTTCTGCGCTTTGTGTTGCTTAGCTGCAGTTAGTACCAGCTGGAACTTTTAAAAAAGAGAGCTTTATTACAAGATATAACAAACCACAAAGAGTGAAGGTAGATATCATGTATTTCACACTGTTATATTTAGTTGTGGTTTGCAATTTCTAAACACCTTGCCTTTTATTCGTGGAATGAGATTTTCATAGCAGTGTCCATATGAATTTTGTTTGACTATTTGAAAGGTCCTACAGGATGTGAAGGCAATGAGCGAGTTTAACAGCATAGGAGGGATTATTACATTGAGTATATATTCCTGTCAGGATCACATTCGTATTGCCTGTGTCCAGGTATCTGTTTACCCAAGGTTCACTGTAGGTATAAGGTTATTCTGTCAGGAAGTAGAACTGACTTACACTGTCAGTGCACTTTACTAGGGTGTCTTACAGCTCCATCGATGGCTTTGTAAAGAACCTAAGTAGAGATAACAAGAAATGACAGTGCAAAACCTCACACATATTTGTGGAATCACAAGGATAATGCTTAAGAGTCATAAAAATCACTAATATTTCAGAATATTTTGGTTCACGTGTGGTTGGGGTTTTTGACAAAGAGCCAGTGAAGTCAGAGAGGTAGAAAATCTGAAAGTGTAAGGTTTTTTTTCTTAAAAGAAGTTTTAAATTGAATTTCTAATTCATAGTATCATAATATCATAGAATAATTTAGGTTAAATGAGACATTTATAAGTCATGTCCAACTCTGTACAAAGCAGAGGAAACTCAGGTTACTTTGGTGCTTGCTCAGGGAGTTAGGAATCAAGTTAGTCTAATCCAAGCATCATTTTCTCATCTGCAATGTGATTTCTCTGTCTCAGGGAGCTATTTTGAGAGTAAAACCTCTTCTGTGAGGCATTTGTCAGGCTTTCAGTTATTTTGGTCTCTGTAGAGACAACACCCATTTCAACAAGTAGAGCAGGTATCTCCTAATCTCTTGAAGGCAGGAGAAGTGGTCAAGAGAAATAGGAAGAGAAAATAGAATTCTGCAGCTGAATGCTGAGAGAAAGACATTTGAAAGAGAGAGAACATAGAGTTAGAAAGAGAAATGGCCCCTGGAAGAAAAAAATCAATAAGTATACAATAATTTTAAAAATCTATTTTTTGATAACATTTTTAGTAAAGTGAGTTATTGTTGGGTTAGTGGAGGAGAAGTAAAAAAATGCACTGAAGCAGTGAAGTCCTTACTTCTTTATTCTGTGAAACCATTCACATGAAACTTTATTTTCTTTGCTTCATGACAATTTTCATGCTGCTTTTTTCTCTCCCACTCTTGATGCCTTGTCTCCAGGCTTTCTGATTTTTTGCTTTTTTGCAGAGGAAGAAAGGCCCATTCAAGCATCAAGTCTATCAAAAATTTCCCAAAATGTTTATCTCAAATTAGAGGATTCTTTACAGCCAAAAGCTTATCAGCAGTCCATCTGTCCTTTGGACTGTGCTGGTGATTATTCACTGAGTTTACAGTAGGATCTGAATAGCAGTCCAGTGATTGTTGTAAGGTTTTAACCTTTTTTTATAAGGTCTTCTGTGTTGAAGAATGATACTGCTGTTAGGTAAGAGAAGAACACAGTACATGAAACAGAAAAAAGAGCACAGATCAGTGTCAGATGAGTCTGACAAATTTGAGGAGAAAGACACGAGGAGTTCTGAGAGGATACACAAGCATAGCTAAATGGCTTGAAAAGTAACGAGGTCCTCTAAGAAATATTGCAGGGTTTGGTCAAGAAAGACACAAACAGGTGTCTGTCATTATTATTATTATTATGTTTAAAGATGTAGTTAATAGATGGCTTCTACAATGTAAATACAAACGCCTCCGTAGCTCTATATCAATTTGAATCTTAAATGGAAGATAAATATTGCAGGTTTTGTGTTGCTCAAACCCAGCTGGAAATTCCACATCAAGATGGCTGGAAATAGGCATTTTTAAAATTAGTCTATTAATTAACGTCTTTATATCAACTATACTTGTGTCATTTGTTTCATTGTCCACAAAAATGAATTGTATATTTTCTCTTTCCAGCTCTCAACATACTTAATACATTTTTTCCCATATGTTTACAGCATCAGTGAATGTTGGAAGTGTTATGTGGGGAAAGATAAGTCTTGGCAATTAGAGTTTTGAGAGAAATAGCATTGTGTTGGAAGAAGTAGACCTAAGACTGGAATTTCGCAGATGGACCGGATGTATCTGGCAAAACGAGTACCAGTAAAGTAGATAGGAATGTTAATATTTAAATATCATTGGTGAGTTTCAGAGTTAATTGCCAGTGTCACTAATGAAATCAGTGCACCTCTTAAAGCTATTTTTCTTCAGTCTTGGGAAAAAAATAATTATTATGCTTGACATATACATTCAGGAATATCTTTACTGTGACAGCATAATTTATTTGATTACTTACTTCTGCATGAATTAAATTTTAGCTTCTAAAAAGCAGTTCTGCAGCTTTAGTAGCCCAAGAGCTGGAGTAACTTCCCTCAAAAACCATCAGACACATATGACTTCTTAAGATCGTTTTACTTTATGCCATACACATATGAGCTTTTTGTTCAAGAAGAGCTGAGAGGAGAGCTTAGAGAAAAAAACTTGCTTGTTTCTTGTGATGGGAGAGTAATGCTAACAAAAGAAAATGTGTTCTAAAAGGACACGCTTGACAATATATCTGGAGAAGCCAGCCTTCAAGAAAGAGGAGGTTTCTTAAGGTTAAGGGTTTTTTTACTTAACTCTGAAATACAGATACACCCAAAGTGACAGATACGTATCTGATAGAAACAATTATTAAAGTGAGAAAGGAAAAATCACACACAGTTTCTTTTGTATCGCTGTTCCTCCAACTACAATATGTTTGTTTTCCGCTTTTATTGACAACTTTCCATGTTAAGATTATCTTAGCATGCTTTTGCTATAATTGAAGAAATGTTTGTCATTTGGGAAGTAGTCGTACGGTCAAAGAGGACTATAAAATAATGCACACTCTCATGAGACTAGCATAAAGATTCCATTTGCAATTTCAGCTTTTTATCTTGAATGCTGGCAGCCTAGTAAGAAACATTAAATTTAGAAATGCAGCTTTTAAGTGCAAGAATATTAGAATTTGGGTGAGTATTTATAGTCAGACTTATCCCAAGGTGAAAAGTTTGGGAAAGGTGAAGGGAAGAAAAGATTCATAAAATTAATTCTTCGGAATAGTAGGGCAGACATATTTCCTGGGATGTTGCTGTCTGAAAACGCATTGTATACTCAGAGAATCTAGTTGCACTGTATCAATGATTTTACATATCTTTGGGGAATGTAAATTTGGACCTGACTCAGTTTTCCTGTGCCCTCTGGCTCCTCTGACTAAAGAATGTTCAGTTCCTCCGTTTATAACACTGTGTACTTAATTAGAGCACCGTGAGCATTCTCTTCTTACTCTTACAGGTGGTTTTTAATTTATATTCCAGAAGGAGAGGATAGGAAATTATTTTAAAGTAATTAAGCTGAAACCAAATTTTGTCTTGCTAACTTTTTTCATCAGTCAGATTTCATGGCCACCTTGGCTGTTCTTTGCTATTCCAGCAGCAGTCATGACTTTAGCAACAGAAATTTTAATAGTTAGCGTAAAATATGTGGAAAAGGATGAAGGTGCTGGTGTAGATTGTTAAGAAGAAAAGGATAGATCTGATGATGCACTACAATACTACTCTAGAATTTTGGTGGGGATGACCTTGTTTAGAGTCACATTTCAAACCTATCTATATATGCTGGTATTGTAGGTGTGTGTAGCGCTATTAAAACAGATTTAAATTCATTATGTTTCTAGTGCACACTGGTAAAGGAAAAAAGAAGGTCAGGGGGTTGGAACTAGATGGCCTTTAAGGTCCCTTCCAACCCAAACCATTCTATGTTTCTATAAGCTTTGTACCTATTTTTCTTCCTCATTTAATGTAATTCTGAGCAAAGCTTATCATTGAAAAACTAAAATTTAAGGGTTAAAAAAATCTAAATATCCACAAAGCACATACATGATGAATAGTCTAAAGAAAATAGCTGATTTTATATTTTGATGAGGAATTCAAATACATCTGTAAGTGTGTGATCATACAGAAAATTCTTGGGGACCATAAGTAATAATCAGATGACTTAGGAGGCTGCACAGACTCATACAAGACTTGGAAATTTCCAGTAAGTGTACTGCCAGTAACCTATATTAAAAGGTTATATTATTAAAAATAATTTGATTAAAAATTCTGCTCCAAAAAAGTGTAAAGCAGACAGTCATTTCCAGCATTCAAGTTGATGTGCATGATTTCATTGTTTTCAATGGAACTAAATTTTACTACCAAAGGACTTGTTTCAGGAAATTTGTATGTGACTAGAATAATTTCTTGTAGCACAGTACAATGAAATATTTTGTTAATGCATCAGAGAACAGATTAGTGTCTATGGGATAAAAGAAGCAATAATAACATTGAAAACTAAGTATTTTTTTTATTTTTTATAATATGAATTTCAGGTAGGTGCAAAGTTTGTAGAACTTAGGTCTTCAGTCTAACAAGACTACTTCAGTATTCAAAAGTGGTTCTGATGTGTATTCAGGGAACCTTTTCATCGTGGTACTTTACAAATACTTAAAATATTTTAGCCTTTTTTCTAATCTTGCTGTACAGTTCTTTGGAATTTTACTCACTTTTTAAAATCACAATATAGCATGGTTTGCTGACACATGTCACATACACAGAACTTTTAAATTTAAAGTATTATTGCTGGATACTTACTTTTCCAACCCTTTGGAGAATTTCCAATTACTTGACAGTACTTCATACAATGACATTGTCATCATGGTATCAAACTGGCGCTGTGGAGTTTGCAAGTATTCTGGAGATCAGCATATGTCAGAAAAGATCCCAAATCTGATTAAATTTAATCGTAATATATGCAAGTACCATGCTTGGAAAATATGTTATATGGGCAGTTGCAAAAGGAGGAAGAGCAACACAAGAAAGACTACAGAAAACTATAAATGTGCCATAGTCTGAATTAAGGTTTATAAAAGGCTGCCAGAAAAGGTAAATGTCATTCTGGGAATGGCTCATGGAAAACTGACAGCTCTGAGTGATATTTTTCTTCCTTCCTCAGTCTTGGCAAGGCTTCATCTAGAAATTAGGTTTGGGCACCATTCTCTAAAAGAAGACAAACAGAAGAGAGCAACAAAGTGATCAGAGATTTAAAGACAGATGAGAAAAGCTTTTGTCTTGAACTGAAAATTGGATTTGTATAGCCTAGGAAGAAAGATAGTTCAGAGAACATGGCAATCATCTCTATGAAAATGTACAAGGATCATGAAAAGAACACATTTATCCCTCATCACTGTGAGATAAATTTGACTTAATTTAAACCCAAAACAGTTAGGTTAGACATACTTTTTGCCTTGCTGTAATAATATGCAAATATTGGAAGAAGCTACTTTAAAAAGGCCATGAAAATTAAAAACTAAGAATGTTTCGAGTTACTCCTGCCTGAAGGCACAGTAGATTGACCAAGTGACTGACCCACTAATTATCTTCTTGATGAATTACAGGTAAATAATGCAATTAACCTTAGGAAAAAGCAAATTGATATTTGATTGGGGCTTAAATATATATTAAAGTTTTTCACTAGTTCCAGCCTTTGAGAAGGAATACAGGACAAAGAAATTTTGCATTTCTGCAGTACATAGATCAAATTTGGTTATTAAATATAGGTTTTGGGTTTTTTTTTTCCCTTGGTCAGGAAAGATCATTGCATGATGTGAAGTTTTGTGGACCTCTGTGGAACACATTAGTGTGCTGACTAATGGGACTACTCTTTGAAACACTAGTATTTTCTCATTTTTGCAGACAGATGATCTATTTTTCTCTAGTTCCTGGAATTAAAGCCTTTTCATTTAATGATTAAAAATGTAGTTGCTTGGAATGTCAAGAGCTTGCCATTCTGAGAATATGATGACAGTATTACAATTGTGATGTAATAACAGCATGTACAGCTTTGGGAAGTGATCTCATTTTCTAAAAGCCATGGATTCCCATAACAGTTACCAGTACAGTCTCTAAACTTACTGTTACGGGTGGGAAAAGGCCATCACAGTCTTTCACCTTTCTGTTACTGCCTCTGTGTGTTCTCCCATTCTTTGGGAGGCATTTTGATTTTTGTGCTGAATGGAAGAAGCAATCTCTTCCCTATTCAAAGGGGTAGGTTGGGTTTGTGACATCTATCTGAAGGCCACTTTCATATTGCTCCATAATAAGGAAAGAGAAGAGCAGAAAAAAAATAATATTAAAAAAACCCAACCAAAGAAACAAAATCCTCAAAACACCCCAAAAACCGACCAACCAACCCACAACAACAACCCCAAAGCAAAGCAAAAAAAAAAAAACAAAAAAAAAATACAACAACAACAAGGAAAAAGATAGTGACTGATAAAAAATGATGAGTCAAACTGAATGGGAGAATATCCTTTTCAGACGTAGGCCAGAGATTGATTGGATATGGTAAAGATGAGGTATCAGTGCTATTAAGAGAAAGCAGGAAAAATGATACTGTCTGAGGATATCATGATTGGAACAACAGAACGAAGAAATAGTGAAGTAATAGGATGAGATCAAGAAGTGAACTATGAGATTTATTACTGCTTGACTGAATTGGGAGAAAATATCCTTCGTCTGGAAATTGCCTGGTATATGTTAAACCAGCATGGGCAAAATTACTGTGCAGCACAGAAAACAGTTTCTGATTCCTTGCAGGAAAAATCAGGAAATCCTGCGTCCACTGAAATTCAAAGGGGCATGTGTCATATAATTGCAACCCAGAGATGTGAGTTCCTCCCAGCTTATTGAATATTTGCTTATAGGTTTATCATAAAACTAGTCCTAGATTCTCATTCACAAATATTGGTGTAAATCTGGATCCTGTCAATTTTATTCGTAGAGTCAATCCTATAATTTTATAGAATGTTATGAAATTCTTGACAAGCACAATTCAAACTCAGTCAGAATATGCAGAGAGATTCCCTAATACGAGGAAGCCACCTTAGTGGCATTTTTTTATCTAGTCTAAGGATGGGTCACAGTTATAACCAAATGGCTGCTTGCTTTCATCAGCTGCATATAGAGTTTCTTTGTAGTTGATCTGACCCCAGGAGTAGTAGAGGGATGGAATTGTTGCATGGCTGGCACACATCTCACCATGTTCACCCTTAGAAGCTGTGCATATGGTTACTTAGTGTGGTGTGTACTTCACCTGTACTGTGAAGCGCTTAAACTGATCAATTTTTTATAATGGAAGAGGCAAAGCACTCGCCTGCCAGATTTCCTTGCATTCTTCTCTGAGGGATACAGTATATAAGATACAGTATATCTATCTGCCCACATTTTCACCAGAAGGTTAATGTGGCACATTTCCCCCACCCTCAGAGGTAAAACTCCTAGGTAGGCACCAAATAGTGAAAGGAAGATTTGTCTTTGTCTAATTTTAGATTTTAATTGTGGATGTCTCTTTTTTTACAATGATTTTACTGTGATTTTTTTTGCCTGAATCAACAGCTGCTGAGAGAATATACTTGGTAAATTATGCAATCTGAAGCCAAATTTTAAATTGCAGATACAATCTAGCAGTTAAAGCTCTGAAAAGAGATTATAAGTGAGGGCTGGGTTTTATGAATATATTAGGTTTCTTTATGACAGGAGCCGAATAATACCAGATTAAAAAATATTCAGAATGGTGCATGAAATACATTGTTGAAAAATGTATACCTAATTCTTTATGAGTGATGTGTAGAAGTCCTCTCTGCCCTTAAAACTCAGAAGCATTAAACATGATTCACAAAATTCAAACAAACATAAATTTGTGCCTAATTTGCTGATACTGGATGTAAATTTCTTAGGGGAAAAATCTTGTTTTATGTACCTGTTTTCCAGGGAGTAACAAAAGTCCTTGGTTAAAGGGTTCTGGTCCAGTCCAGAAAAGGATGGTTCACTGGTGTGTTGAAGAGTATGAGCCAGGAGATGAGCACACACAGGGTAATGCTCTCTCTGACAAAAGAACAGTGCAACTGCAGGAAGGGCTGTGAGAGGAGCGGCATCCAGCAGCAGTCCCATATAAGATGAGACCATGGGTCAGGTCTGGGGTGATCACAGGGATTTCTTCGGGAGTGGCAGGAGACAGAGCTGGATACAAGGCTGCTACAGCATATGTTCTATGCAGTAACCCCCTGGACCAGGACAGCAGGAGGCAGGTCAGGGCTCAGGGACACCTCCATAGCAGGGCGGGGCTCTGTGTCCTGGCATGAGCTTCATGAAACCTCCGTCCCCATAAGAAGAGTGGCGGGGTGAGCATCCAGGTGAGGCTGCTTAGGGTAGCTAAAGCCTGTTAATATTCTCCGGGTCCTTGTGTAAATCCAGACTAATCCAATTCACTTCAAAGCGTAAGCAATGGAATTTGCAGTAATCAGTCTCTCTCAGTCAAATTTTCAAGCCTGCTATGTGCTAAGAAAGGGTTTCGAAAAATTATGCATCATTTAATAAATATTTATGTAGCTCCTTATTGTGTTAAATAAGTAGCATTGATGGACTCCAAATATTAAAAGAACTCCCACCAGGTATTTAAAAATATTAACAAATTATATTAATATTAGAAATGCTGCGACATGGAAATTTGTGATATTTGTGAAGCCATATTTTACTTCCATTATTACTCAGTATTTCATTTAAAATTCAGACATATTTTGTCCCAAAGAGATTTCACTGATTCTTGTTCCAAATTAAAACATATGAATTATAATTCATTTAATATTTAGACACATATTAAGGGATCTAGCTATGCTATCTAGATTGATGATCAGTGCAATTTGCAATGGCAAGTTAGGTTCCTTAACCAATGCTTTTAGAAGTCAACAAGTTAAGTACCTACCCTTGTGGTTTCTTTCTAAAATCCATCTACATCTTTATTCACCTTAGCTATCTTTATTAGACCAGTCCCTTCAATTTTAATCTTTATAAAGTAATTTAAAAACTCTTATATTTTATGCATGGCCTGATAATTTTCCAATATTCTTCTGATAATATTTTCATTTGTTGCCTTTCAGTGCTTACCCTTTGCTTTTTTCTCTGATAGAACATTTTCCAAGGCTTGCTCTCTGTGCCCAACAGAGTTTGACATGCTGGCTAATTTCAGAAGTTTAACCAAGCATTGAAGCTACAATAGAATATGAATCACATCTGAGAATTATTGAGACTGATTAATGCACATACTGAAGAGCAGAAACCATAGAATCATAGAATGGTTTGGGTTAGAAGGCACCTTAAAGATCGTCCAGTTCCAACCCCACACCATCATGGACAGGGACACTTTCCTTATACCAGGTTGCTCAGTCCCATCCAGCCAGGCCTTGAACACCTCTAGGGATGGGGTATCCACAGCTGCTCTGATGCTCAGTTCCAGTGCATCATCACCCTCATAGCAAAGAATTTTGTCCTAATATCTAACCTAAACCTACCATTTTTCAATTTGAAGCCATTCCTCCTTGTCCTTTCACTAGGTGCCTGATACATTGTTTGGGTCTTAGGCAGTCATGCCATACTTGACTGGTTGCTGCCATTG
Organism: Rhabdornis inornatus; assembly: GCA_013397075.1. NCBI lineage: Eukaryota > Metazoa > Chordata > Aves > Passeriformes > Rhabdornithidae > Rhabdornis > Rhabdornis inornatus. The sequence continues at coordinate 779,367 of VWZS01003783.1, forward strand.
CCAGGTAGATATTTGAACCTTTATTGCAACAGACTTTTTTCATTGTTTGACGTAATGCAAGAAGCTTCCAGTGTTCCAATATAATTTGCATTTCATAATCCTCAGCACATACCTTATGAAAATAATTCATGGGATATTTTCCAATCAAAGTTATTTTCTGGTTCAGACTCACTGTTCTGTGTTACAGAGCATATGTTTTTAAAAATCTTTTCAGGTTAATTTATGCAATTGCAAATAAATAAGTCCACTAGAGGGCAATAACATTGTTAATGTAGCTGAAATAGCAACATTTCATTTTGATTAAAAAAATTGAAGTGAATAAGGAAAAGCACAGGGAACCGTATAAGTGACTGGGTGTTTGACTGATTCCAGGGGAGCACTACTCATTCAGCTTCTTCAGTTTTTGTATTCCAGGCATACAAATGAACACCCTGGTCAAGATCTTCAGATGTACTGGTCCTCAGATGTTCCCTTTTTCCATGAGGAGAAAGGGAAATGTCAGAACGACAATTTTTTAAGTAGAGAATTTCAGGGACCCCATTTGCCTAGTGTAATTTACCTGAGATACTAAGATCTTTGGTCTTTATCGTCAACAATAAATTCATGTTCTAGTAGCTAAAATGTCCTTTACTTACATAAAGACTTGGAAAAGTAAAATACTTATTATCAAATCTCTTTTTGACCTGCAAAGTACCAGAAAGACTTACCAGCGTCTTTTAAAACTATTCTTTAGGAGTTTACACTAAACCTTAAAGTATGAGAAGGAAAACATGAATAAAGAATCAGAGAAAAGATAGAAGAGTAGTTAGGAGTCTCTTTCAAAAATGTTTTAACTGTAAGAAATGGCAGAAAGAACATTTCTGAAGAAATATTCCGGTCATTTCCCACCTCGTTCCCCAGTGCTTTGCTACAGTTTTCTACCATGTTTCACATCTGATGAAATGAGTAGTGATTTCTACAGTAAGTGAAAGCCTAATTTTAATCCACGGATTATGCAGAAAGTGTACAAAAATGATAAATAGAATGCAATTTCAGACTTGATGGAAAGTTGAATATGAGCCAGCAGTGCCCTGGCAGCCAGGAGGGCCAACCCTGTCCTGGGGGGCATCAGGCACAGCATGGCCAGCTGGGCAATGGAGGGGATTGTCCTGCTCTGCCCTGCACTGGGGCAGCCTCACCTCGAGTGCTGGGGGCAGTTTTGGGCACAACAATATAAGATATTAAGCAATTAGAGACCGTCCAAAGGAGGCCAATGAAGATAGTGACAAGTCTTGAGGGGAAGCTGTGTGAGCAGTGACTGAGGTCCCTTGGTCGGTTCAGCCCAGAGGAGACTGAGGGGAGACCTCACTGCAGTCTGCAACTTGCTTGTGAGGGGAAGAGGAGAGGCAGTCACTGATCCCTTCTCTGTGGTGACCAGTGACAGGACCTGAGGGAATAGAATGAATTTGTGTCAGGGGAGGTTTACATTGGATATCAGAAAAAGGTTCTTGGTGATTGGGCACTGGAACAGAGTTCCCCAGGAAAATGGTCACAGCACCAAGCCAGACATAGTTCAAGCATTTGAACCATGTTCTTGGGCCTGTGGTGTGACTCTTGGGGATGTTCTGTATAGGGCCAGGAGCTGGACTCGCTGATCCTTGTGCATCCCTTCCAAGTCAGCTTATTCTGTGCTTCTGTAATTCTGTAGTACTCACTGGAGTGCAAAGGCTAACAAAACCTTTTAAACAGTTTATTGGTGTCTTTCACCTAGATTTTTCTACATTGATGCTTATTACCACAAAAGACACTACAAGTTTTAGCATGTACATGTAGCATATGGCCCTCTATTGTCATGCCAAAAAAATCAGATTTTTCTTTAGGCTTTGTCAACATAAGTATTGGTAAATAACTGCTCTGTTCACAACTGGAGAAGAGAAGCAGCAACTGATGCTCTTTGCAAACGATGCAAATACACTCTCCAAGAGTTAGTGAGCACTATAAACGTTTTTTTTTTTTTAATTCCCTGCATGACTGTTGTCTGTTGTCTACAAAAAACTATACCTTAAGAAGAAGTAATGAAAAGAAATCATCTTTATGTCTTCATGGGCACTTTGAAGACCCTTCAGACTCAGGAACTCTGACAACTCTGTTGCAGATTTAATTCCAAACAAAGCCGTCCATAACCAAATATTGCTATTTTGTTTGAAAAAAGGTTGAATGATGTTTAAGAGAGAAAACAAAAACTAAATTTGGATACTTTATAAAGGCTATATGTAGTTTCGTCTAAATGCTATTCTGTTTGATATTATAACAAAATTATCCTCTCCACAGAGTGCTTTGCTCCAGGGAAAAATTGCCATTACCTGTGAATCCTGGGAACAGCAGCTAAGGAAATTTGAAGAAACATTACTTAGTAGTTGGCACTAGTCAGGTCTCTCAGAGCTCTAGGCCTTTGTGATAGAGAACATGTGGGTAGGAAATATGTATTAAATAAGTAAAACAGCATTTTAAAAAGGAGTATATTAGAATATTCTTCTGAGAAAAATAGTAAAATGCATTTATTAGGAAACAATCCAGCTAGTCTATGTTCAGTTATAAAATTAATCTTGCAAATTAATTTGAGCAATGAAAGTAGAAATAAAATCTCTCTTTAAATTTCATCCTAGTATTAACCAAGCTTTAATAATATCTCTAGTTGCTATACACACATACACTTACGTGCAAGGTCTGAAATGGATTAAGGAAATAAACATGCATATGAAATTATAGGTAAATCAGTTTAAATGGAAATATGTTCCAGATACCAAAGGAGATGCTGTTAAAATGAGTGGGATGTGACGTCAAAGATGATGAGCAAATGTTGTTTAGTAGTAACATTGAATTAATCCTGAAGATGAAGTAACATTGATGTATGCTGCAGGAGGAATTCACAAAGGAAACTGTAAACTAGAAGGTCTTAACTGTTGCACTAGATGGATGAGGGAATATATTCTGCTTGAGCCTTCTTTCTGGCACACCACAGATGCCCTATTATGCGAGGGCTGCTGAATTCCCTGTGCCTTCTGATGGGCACATGGAAGCAAGGGAAATAGAATATTAAACCATCTTTTCCTTCTGCCTGGGTAAATGTTAAGGTAAGTCCATAGCCTCTCCCATTTTTCCCCCAAATGTACTGGACCTGTAAAATCATTGTATCTGCATAAATTCTGATTTATGCTAATTACCTCTAGGTGGTATGTACATAAGAAGAGAACAACACATCTAAATATTAAAACTCATATTGGAAAAGCCTAGATGAGTTTTATCTCCAGAATGTCCATGTGAAGTTTTATGGAATAATCTTTCAGGAAAGACTTATGCCCTACCTAATGCTGTGAATAGTGGTGTCAGGGCCCCAGCCCCTGGCCGCATGAAAGCAGTTGGTCCTTTCTGATCCTTGGAAATCAGCTTCTGAGCAAATTTTCACCAATAATAACTGTAGAGCTTTCAGAAATAATAAGGGTCTGAATTTAAAACCTTGAAGAGAGAAATTCCACATCCAGTTGTTCTCTTAACCTTAGTTAGATATTTCTTAAACCATCATGTCCAGTGCTGTAGATCCAGGTGCAGCATAGCTGAAATAAATCCCACACTTTATTACAATGAAATCTTTATCTGTTACTGTGTTCTCACAAACTCAAAATTAGTTCATTATAAGAATACTATTAAATGATATGTGAAGTCTTATCTCTCAAGAACTATACGCTCTTGACTTTAAAACTTCAGGTTCACTCCCGATGACAGGAAGGCAGGATTGGTAGGAAGGTGTCATGCCAGCAACAACAGGCAATACTCACTCTTATGCAAGTGAAATCCTCTTCTGTGGACACCTCAGTAACTCAGTGAACTTTCAGTAAACTCAGAGCCTCTATTCTTTGCGTATGGAAACTTTTCAAATTAATCCTTCAGCAACTTAGAAGAAATATTATTTTCACCATATTTTTAAAGGGACCTTAAGCACTCTAACCAAGATTGGAATCCAAGTAGCACAAATAATATATAATCTTATTAATTTTCTGTTAGAAGGTTGAGTTATTTTTGGATTTCTACAAAATATCCCTCATAAGGCAATTTTAAGTGGATTACTGGGTTCTTTTTTGGAGTTACTAACACTTGCGAGGATGTGGAGTAGAAAAAAGGATAATCTCCACAGCTTTTTTCTTTGTCAGTGAGAAGGGTTTCTCCTTTATATTAACATGCTGAGCTACCTCTGGAGGAAACTTTCTACACAGATTATATAAGAAGTCAAAGCATAGACATAGTTATGGGTATAATTATAATAAAATATATTTAAAATAAATTGTTATTTTTTTTTCTTTCTGAGGATGAGCCCAGATATGTAGGCCTTCTCTAAACTGTATATGATTTTCTGGAAGTCTGAAATTGTGCTATTATGTATGGTGGTTAGATTATTAAATAATGTATTTCTAAAAAATCAGAACTAATGTCCAGTGAATCATAGACAGGATGGTTGTGATCCAATTTTGTGCTTTGTGCTTGAATAAGAATCTCTGCTAATTTTCTTTGTCTGAAAAGTATACCTGAGTTTTCTCAAGTATCTATCCTAGCCAATAAAAAATCCTTTGCTGAAAAAGTACAAGGAAACATGTTGATTTATAAGCTAAAGTATTCCTTCGGGATATTTTCTCTTTGTTTCAATGTCTTCCTTTTCTCTATGTGTTTTACCAATTAGTTTCCCTCAGAAAATTAAGGCAAGAAATGACAATGGAATAGTTAGGAAAATCCTTCCTTTAGAATTATTCTTCAAGAAGCTGTATCTATGATGAGGTGACTCTGAAAGATTAAAAAAATTCTTTCAAGAATTCTTGAAACCTTTCAGTTAATGGTCCTCAAAAGTGTCTGTAGTTTCTTGCTGCCAAAATAATTGAAGGTTTCTCATGTCTTTGTCACGACCAACTTTTTGGGTCTAGGGCACAAGGAACAGGACAAATAAGATAAGAAATGTGGGGTGAAACCTTAACACAGAGAGATACAGAGGGTGTCCAAAATGTGACTTTCTGTGTCCAGATCTTACAAAGCACTGCCTTTACTTATGCAGCCCTCTAAGGCTTTGTAAAGTCAGTTACAGACTGAGATTCGCCAGCATGCCCTGCTCTGAAAATACAATAACTATCAATGCAGTTTAACTGGGGTCTGAATTGCTTGGCATGGTAAAAAATCTGACCTCAATAGTCAAAATACTTTTATTTTTTAAGTTTTGCTAATTCATATTTTCATGTCATGAGAAGTCATGAAAGGCTATTCTCTGATTTCTTATTTCTAGTATGAATCGTTTGGCAATTCTTTAAAGGTAATGTGAGTAAAAGAATGAAAACAATCACTATTTTCTTTCTTGATGGGCCTCTACTATTACTTCCCAAAAGAAAGGCATAAATAGTAGCAATTTTTTATAAAGTTAAAGTTTTTTTCCATCAGGTATTGAATTATGCAATGAATATGCTCGGGCCGTTATACTCCAGTGGCCTCAAGTCAACTATATAATAACATTATTGTCCCAAACTCCTTGTAGAGCAATGTCAGAATGATACAAAAAATAATATTTCTGAGCAAGTTGCTCTGATTTAGATACACTGACTGTGTCACTTGAGATGACAAGTGACTTTGGTGATTCTCCTTGGGAAAGATTTTGCGTGTTCATCCTAAAGGAAATGCTCATTTCATTTTATATAAAGATTTCTTTTCAAGGTAGAAAGTAGCTGTGTCATGGTAATGAAATTGAACTAATTTTAGTATTTCTGTTATATTTTCACTAAAGTATATACATTAATATGAACAAAGTAACAGGTAAAGCAGCTTTAAGGTTTGTTTTTCTCCCTTTTCCTCATAGCACTTAGTTAAAATAGTAATAAAATGAAAAAATCCTCAGAACAATGATATCTGCATTCACCTCATAATGAGACAATTTTGTTTCCACAGACTGAAACTTGACATCTCAGCTTAACAAATGGATGATAAGGAAACATAAAATGCTTTTATATATCATCCTTTTCTTGACTTTTTTTTTCCTATTCTTTTTTGCTAAAGATTAAATGTAATAACATCTGGTTTTGTTAATTGTCTTTCCCACTCCCAGTACCCTGAAGTATATTACAAAATTTTGAGACACAAGCTGGTCTTTTCAATGTGTAAGAAGGAGTGCAGCACGTCTGGTAAAAGGAGGGCATGCTCTGCATATCTTCTTCTGGTGTGATGTGCATTGACCTCATGCAGAACTGTCCTTAATAATAACTGTAGGCAGAGTTTTGCAAGAGGAGGACTTGAGCAGACAGCCCAAGTGTTATCAGTCCCAAGGAAAGGGATATAGCTGAAGTATCAGTGGAACTTCTGCGCTAACCTCCCAGATCAGCTTGGCACAGGTTATTGTGTGAAGTACAAATTAGAGGGAAGAATAGAGAAAATGCAGATAGAGCACTAATCTCCTTCCTCATCTCCAGTCACTGTTTTTCCCCATACAAAATCAGAGCAAATAAATATCCAGCTGGATGCAAAGTAATGTACTTTGATTTTAGGTATCAATGTCTACATCACAAGAGAACAAAATAATTGGGAAGTTGTTTGGGAAAGGACCCCTCAACATTTTAAACTGTCACAGATTCATATATATCAATATCAGTTAATTGCTGTTGCCCATATTTCCTGAACTTTCTGCAAACTATTTTGAACTATCAGACACGAGAAACATTTAAACAGTATACAACAACTAACAACTTTGGGCAGCACCACCAGAATGTTCAGATGTAGTGGATACATGAGTCACACTCACCATCATCTATCCTAGAAGTGGTTTCTAAATTAGGCTTCTAAATTACTTCTTTATTGTAATAATATTGTCATCCTTCCTGTTCTTGCTGTATTGTGGCCATAAGATGTTGCTCGACTTCTCTCTGCAAGCATCCTATAAGTGAAAACACTTATCTCTGAGTATTGATATTTAAAGAAGAGCACATTAAATACAGTAAGAATTGGCAACAACACAAAAGCATACAGGGACGGAAGGTAACTGGTCTCTGCTGTCTGCAGAGACAACACCATGTTAGCTTGTGGCCAGAGTAGTATTCAACTTAGAAGGGTATCAGCTGTGGCAGAATACTTTTTTGAAGGAAGGAAGAAAGCAGCTTACTTACAGCTTGACTTCTTGCTGTACATAGTGTAAATAAATTAATAAGAATTTTCTTCAAAAAAAAAATCAATTTATCTTTAGAAACCTTATGTGCTTTCATCTGTGCGATGAGTTAATGTAACTAAAGTAACTAGTGTTATGTTAGTTGTAGTGGCAGGGGGTTGTCTTGTCAGATCCAGAGTCAAGACAAATATTTGATTAGTGAAAAAATAAGTACTTTGGAACAAAGCAAAGTGGAACTGTGGAAAGATTCAACTTCTAGAGAACTTTACCTTTTCAGAAACTAGAGAACCAATATGTTATTTTTAAATAATGTTTCAGGAGCCACTGGTGTGGTGGATTTTGCCCTTTCTTAACTATATTTTCACAGAGGTGAATCAACAAGAATGCCTTCTTGATCATTGATGCATATGGGTGTATGCATATCCTCAGTTACAGACAATCCAAACTTTTATATAGTGATGACAAAAAATTATTCATTTTGAGAGGGAAGAGAAGTAGCATTGAGCTTTTGACCAGGTCAGTCAGGTAGCCTGTGCAATGACGTTAGTACTGATCAGAAAGAGAGACGTAACAATTCTGCCACATAGCAGCACAGGAGACAACGGCAGCTTGTGACAACAGCAGCAAGAGCTTATGGCAACAAGCTCCTCAAGAAATGCAAGGCAAGCTGTTGGGATTCAGGAGCTGAGGCTACAAAATATTCAAAAATAACTACATTTCTGGGGAGTAAGAGGTTTATGGTGCTGTTGAGTACATTATTCATGCCACTTCAGTGCTAGGCACAGAGCAATCACTGCGATTATACCCTAAACTATCTGCCCTGAATTTTTTCTTTAGGGATTGAAAACTCACTGATGGAAGAACAACTACTGCCATGTAGCAAAAATGTGTACAGACCTTTACCCAGTAAATACGTACTGGCTCAAGATCCAGACTGGGACTGTGTGAGTTTATTAGTCTGTAGCCAGCAAATCAGCAATGTGAGAAAACCAAATTCCTCAGGCTGTTGAAGCCCCAGTATATCATGAATTTAGTGCTGTAAACAAACAATGGAGTTTGTTTACAGATAGATCTTGTAAAATTACAGCAGGGATCAGGAGGTGGTGAGCTGCTAATTGGAATCCCTCCATGGGAGGAGCTGCCACCTGTGAAGGGACTGGAGGCTCTAGTCACTTTGCAGAAGTAATGGACTTGAAAATAGCCTTGGAACATGTTCAGCTGCATCACTGGCCCCAGTATATGTACATAAAGTCTTCTGGTTAGCGGCTAATGCAGTGTAAAAATGTCTCAAAAACTGGAATCCTGTTAACCGGCAGCAACAAGCAGGTGAGCCTGGGTAGAGGGGAGGAAAATATAAGTGTTTAATTGTGTTTTCCTTTTTTTTTACATGAATCTGTAATCAAAAGTTTCTGTTAACTGACATAAGTAAACGTAAGTAAAATTCCCCTCGTTGAAAATATTTTGCCTCCGCCAACTGTTGGCAAAGTGGCACAAGCAAGATTCGTGGAGGATAGCTCTGAAAAGCAGAATGCTGATCCCATCAGGTTCCTAGCATACCCTTACTTGTGGAAAATGCTAAGAAAGGTACTAAATGGATAGACAGATCTTAAGGGACAAATATGCCAAATTAATGAGGGAGCTGTAGAGGTAGCCCATGCAGGTTTAGGAACAGAGCTAATAAATAAATAAATAAAAATTGATGTTTCGTGCTGGACAAATTTAGACAAGTGTCTGTGTATGCAAAATTACAGTGCATATGTTTAAACAGTGAGAAGAGTACAAACACTACAGAAGACATATAGCCTCAACAAATTCTCAACTAGACCTGAAAAAGATCAGATCAGTATTTAGGAAATATTTGGATGCCAGAAGATTTATTTACAATTTCAGAGAGAAACTCTTATCAGGAGGGAAAAATATGTCATGCCAAAACTAAAGATAGATTTCTGACCTATCTGACATTGAGTCAGGAAATGAGCAACACATTACAGAAGGATTCTAGTGATTCAGTGGCATCTGGGAATCTGAAAACATAATGGGTAGCAGTAGGCATGCATAATCCCTTGGAAAGACATCCAAGAAACTGATGACAAGGGCAAACAAACAGAAAAGGATCCTTACCCAGCAGCGTTGGATCCAGCAGAGCATCTTCCCAGGTAACAAAACAAAGTGTGATGAGCTAGAAAAACATTTTTATCCCCTGAAGTCATCTGGACCCCATCAGAGAAATGACAGACTCTGTCACAATTAGGAGAATGCCAAGCAATGTGGGCAGCCCTCTACAGCAAGGAAGATCTGGAGCTGCGCATGATCACGTCTGACTGTCAAATTTCCAAACAACGGCAACAGCCCATGTTCCCATGGAAAATACTGCCGGTAAGGTAAACACAGACTGAGAGAGCAGTGGAGAGAAACTGTAGACAACAGCATGGAACTGGCAGGCTGACAGTATATAAAGGACAGAAGGATTGCTACAGAGTGACCTAGAGTGACATCCTATGAGACATGAATATGCTTAATACATCTACAACAAGGGTTACATGAGCTGATAAATCCTTGTAGGTACTAAAAATACTATCAAAATCAAACTTTCAAAGACCAAAAACTTTTTAACATTGATAGGAGTTCTGAAAGATCTTTTTCCATTCTGATTCAGATGTAATCATCAACTTTTATCCTCCAAGAAGAAAACTGGATTTAGGCAACTCTACATCAAACCCATTTCAAACTGATGGCAAGATCCTTCTTTTTTTTTCACCAGATCTCATCTATGACTTTTAGTGTTTAAGCTATTATAGTAGGTAGACTTTCTGAGAATGCACAAAATAAATAGCTTAAACAACATCAGATGTTCCCAAGCGTGAGTTATTTAACAATACATCAATTTGATGCAGATTCTTTAAGCAGTTAGTGGAAATGCAAAGGGATGAAAATCTGTTTTATTAAATATAGCACAAATAAGCAGAATTTAAAATTTTTCCCAATTTGATTTTTAAGTGAGAAATGTTGTATTTATCCTATATAATCAATACTAAGGAAATTTTTCCCAATTTGATTTTTAAGTGAGAAATGTTGCATTTATCCTATATAATCAATACTAAGGAGGTATATAGAAAAATCTTTCATATATTAATAGAACACTGTCACAAATAGATTATCTGTGTTGTGGATTCTAAATTTAACCTAGATAGTACTGGTTATCAGTGTAAGTCACAGAATTACATTAAAGTAAAATTTTACAATATTTTCTTCACAGTATCAGGGAAGAGTGTTACTAATTAACACTACTTAAAGATTTTAGGTTTTACTTAATTTGTATGAGGGTACCCTAAGCAGTTTCTTAATTTTATCTCCACCACAAGTGGAACTTCAGTGTTTTAAATGGAAATTAACTGGCAAGTTAAAATTAGATGGAAATTATGAGATTGCATTTAGAAGGCTAACACCTTCCCTAGCATCCTCTCAGTGAGACTGTAAGAGAGCTGACAATGTGGTAATGCCCATTTCACCGTTTACTTGCATTTTTCAGGTAGCCTTACTGAATGGAATCTCTCACTTAAATGAAAAATACAACTGATCCATTGTAGACAGGCAGGATGGATGAAAGAAATGGTGCCAAGTACTGTAAAAATAGACCAAATATATATTTTGCCATGAAGTATACTAGGTATGCTGTATGTGAAATACTAAATATGAGAGCTTTTAAAATACACTCTAGAGAGTCATGATACTTGGGCATCAAACCAAATACATCCTTCCTATCTGTGAAGTATCTACAGTAAAAGACATCATCCTTTTTGACATATGTAGGCATGAAATATGATGGAAGGTTTTTTATTTTGTTTTGGTTTTTTTTTAAGTAGGCAGTTATACCTCTTTTGATCATTTTATTAAAAATTATGCATATATTTTCAAAGCTCTCCATATGATTCTGGATATTCTTACAATATATAAATCCATTCAGGGAGTTATTTCAGTTAATGCTATTTATGGAAAGATATCAGAGATTCAGCTTTAATCTTAGATGCCATTGTAAATAGTATTTTTTTAGTATTTCACAAACTGAGGATCAGGGTTTTCATATAATTTCTGGATTGCATCTAGAATACTTAACCTTAAAGTAGCAAGATAATCTAAAGAGATAATTTACCAACTGAGAAATTGATACCATATTACATTATATTTCAAAATTAGTTACTTCAGTTAATGTAAGCAACTAACGACTGAGCTCAGCAGCAACTGTGTTGGATTTTCATGACACCGAATTGAAAACTGATTGCATTCCTAAAATTCAGGGTCTAATTAATAAATTGTTTAAATTTAAAGGTGAATTTCTATTCCTTTCATATATATAAGATGTAATTAAATGATACTTCTCACCCGAAGTACTCTAAAAATATCTCTTACCTAACAGCAAACCTGTAAATTCTCATCACAATAGGGATGAACATACTTCCATGCTAAAGCAAAAAATTAAACATCTGTTGATGCTGATGGCATGCTGTGATATGAGAGCATTTATGTGACACCCTTTGCTTCCATTCTCATTGCTTCTATTGCAATGTTTTGGTTAGCAATAAATATTTGAAGCACATGGAAACAGAGAAATTTCCCCTGACGTGGCATTTGAAAACTGTCTCTCTGGAAAACAGCTTTATATTTTATGTTAGCTAGAAATTTTATTTTAAATACATGTAGATTAAACTTTGATTTCATAGGTTTTAAAATTTCTCATTCATAGTTGTGCTTATATGTTCACAGATATAATATAATGTGAAGTGAGGAGGGAAGAGCTAACAGCCTTACAGTCTGTTTCTACTACCATATTTTTATTGGAATGAGCTATCCATTTCACTATATCATTACAGTGCTGATTTAGAGCCTTAAAATGTGATACATAATTTCCCTGAGTAA
>VWZS01003783.1:791474-853283 GCA_013397075.1 Rhabdornis inornatus
AAAAAAAAAAAAAAAAAATCTAAGTGAGGATTGGAATATAGCTTATTTGCAAGGGAAATAAAGAATTTGAAATAAAATAGAAAATGTGGGTAGGTAGTTTGTTTAATAGGTTAGCATTTTTGAATGCAAATTTTAAAATATAAAAAATTATTTTAGTTGCTCTGGCATTGCATGAACATTATTGGATTAGTCATTAATGCATGCTGGCAGGAGATTTTTTAATACCTTTCCTACTTTGCTCTGTGGGAAAACAGATAATTTTATTGGGTTTTTAAAGCTCCAAGATGTACCTAATACTGGAAAATCTTCAATGCAAAACTGGCAAAACCATAGTGACTCCTTAATTTTATTCAAAACTGTCTCAATGCAGCTAATACATCATGGAGACAGGTCTCACAAAAGAGAGATCTTGTTTACAGAATGACAGCAATGATAAGGTTTGCTCCATTTGTGCTGTGTCTTCTTTGCTTTCTCCACTTTTGCTGTTTTAAAGTTATAGAGTAGAAATTTGCTGTTTCCTTCCAGTCTGGAAGGCTTTCATTTAGGATGGTTAATGGGATTGAAGAGTTGTTTAGAAACTAAATAACTGACAAATAATTCTACATTAATTGATTCCCACTGGGTTATGTTTTCCTATTCAAGGCTGGACCAACCACAGACAGAGCCACAAAAATGAGTAATAAACTACTCTGGGGACAGACAGAGGACTAGATTTAGTGAGAGATTTAGGTACACAGAAGTGTTTGATAGCAGCTAAATGTGCCTTTCTATATATATTCAACGAATAGCTCCAAAAGAGATGATACACCTGTATTAACATCCTCAGTTACTTGCCCAGATTCTGAAAAGGCTCAATTTTGATATCCAAGGCTCCACATACCTGGAAAAAAGGATGTTATGCAGCACAGTACCATGCGCAAAAGCACAAATGCTCACTGGCACATCACACCCTGATAACTGTATGTATCTTGAAATCTTTTCACTGTATGATACTTACACATTCTTGGCTCATAAAATCCTGAACAATGATTCATTTATCTACCTAAACAAAAAATTAACCCCCAGAATTTTATTGCTCTTAATTACACTGGGCAGTCCTTACTGGTGTCTTTGTAAAAGGTGCTTCAACCTAACAATTAAGTCACCAACAAAACTGTTGTTATTGGTTCACACTAACAACCAAGAGTAAAACTTTTAAACCCACAGGTAGAAAACAATCAAAACACTTGAAACTTAAATGATCAATGAAGGTGAGTAAACAAAATATTGCTAACTGCAATAGTACATTCTTAATTAAAAAAAAAAAATAACCTTTTAACTGTGTCGAATCTTAGGCAGAAAAAGATTCACTTGACAGCATTTGAAAAACATTAGAGATTATAGAATTCAATGTGCTATTTTTGTCTGAAGAGAGGCAAGCTGAGCTATATTATACTGAGCAGTTATTGCTGCTGCAGAAATCCAGTCAGTTTCCTTTTAATATTTGCAAGGGCAGGAAAAAGATAAAAAGTTGGTGAGACTCAATTGCAACTTAGAAATAAGGAAATTACAAATACAGTGTGCCATCTTATCTGTCCATTCCAGACTCGATAAGTGTCTACCCATGCCTGTGAACAGAGGAATAAGCGTCTGATGTAGAAAAGCTTAAGTTTCCTGACTTATACAAGTTTGTATAGGCAATCTGTGTGTATAAAATCACTTACCCCAGGACTGTCATCCCCTTTTCAAAACCTATGCCTGAGTTCATCCTGACCCATCTCCACTGAGCTGGGGAAAGTGCTTTACTCTTAAACCCTCATAGTGCTAAATTCTACCTACTCTTCCTTTAATCTGTACGTTTGAAATGGAAATCCATGAGGTTTCTTGCTTAAACTGTATAAAGGACAGTGATTTCAACCTGCTTCCCTTCCTAACTTCTGCATTTGCTCAGCAGTGTCATTTCGAGATTGCCTAATATATCATTTACAATGTAAGAGATCAAAGCTCTTAATTTCTATTTTTGATTCCAGACTGGTAGGTCTCACATGTCAAACCAATATTCTCCTAGGGATTAAATGCAGGAGATTTAACTTAAATAACTAGCTAACACCCCCATTTTAGATATCTAATGTGGTAAGATTTCTCTCTCCTGCAAACGTGTATTTGTCCAAGGAGAAGCACCTAAATTAGGCATATGTGATGTCACTCATGAGGACTTCAGAGGCACCTACTCTCCCCTTTGACCAAATGGATGTGAGCTCTACCTCTAGAAGTTTTCATGCTTTTATACAAAAGAAAGGGAAGGTAAACAGAGCAGGCTATGCCCTAAGAATACTTTGGGGTCTAGCCTGCAATGCCAGGCCCTGCATTTTAAGTTTTTTACATTGTCCCATTTATGTTTAATTCCAGTCCTCAGAATCATTCAGTTATACTTACATGATATTCTGTACTTAAAGTGCTTTTCAATTCTCCATCATCAATAAATTTCATTATCACATTGACACTTTTGTGCCAAGTCCCTAATGAAATATTTAAATAACATCAGACCCAAGGCTTCGAAATTCTTTTAGGAACTTCACCAAAAAGTTTCTTCTATGAAGAAGAATCTAATTTCAGTTCTTTTTCAGATTTCATTGGTTTGTTTCTTACCTATAATACAGTTCCTCTATTATTCCTGGTTTAGTGAACATCCCATGTGACACTGCATTAATTTATTTTAGTGAAGAGCTGATTAAATCTGCTGCATTTCTCTAAATGGCTTAGAAACAAAGTAACATGACCCATTATATTAAATCAGCTCAGAAATTATATCTCAGAAAAGTTTAGTGTGAAAAGATAATAATTTTAAGATATTAATCAAAAATGAGAAGTAATATTCTCAGAATTCACTCAGAGCCCTAACTGAAAGACTCCTTATTAAAACAGGTGAAGATAAACCAAAAGACCACTCTCCAGAAAAGAAAAAAAAAATCAAATAATTAAGCTTTTTTAAATGACTGTTATTAACTGAGCTATTTTTAGTGATCTGATATTTAAATATCAGTCAGCTGGGTACCCTACTCCCTTGGAACTGCAAATACTGGGTTTACAATATAATATGATGCTTTATTTCCCTCCTCCTCGGTTCTTTCTTTCTGACAGTGTGATGAATTATATTGGTGTTTCATGTTATTGAGTCACTAAAGTTAGAGCACAAACTCATTTTTATGACAGCACTAAGATATTACTCTGCCTATTCCTTGAAACTGAAGAGTCTTTTTGAAGATGCAGTTGTTTCTATCTGCACCAAAAAACAATTTCTGTGGTCTCATAAGAGAGAAGTTACTTTCTAATGCACATCATATCCGTGTGTCATGTATGACATAATAAACCCTGATATGTTTCTTTCTAGGTCTTCAGGTCAATGCCTGAAGTACTGCCCCAGAGGAAAGGAATAACTTGGGAAATGCAGATAAACAGAGGACTCTTGTGATTCAAAAGCATAGAAATGTCTAACTGGGGGCAGTGCTGAACATGTTCTGTATACTATTTTCCATCAGACTGTATTTTTTCTTCCCCTATGAGCAGAAGAGATTAGTACACAGATGTGTAATAATGAATATCAGACAGCAAAACCAGAAGCCAACAAGATCAAGGGGAATTTATTATTCACAAAACAGAGTATTAAAATTTAGGTGTGATCTCTGAGAATGAGGTTTTTTGGAAAAAGTGAATGAAATATTGGTTCCACTGAAGTTGGTGAAATGTTGCCATCAATTTTAACAGATAAAATTATTTTTTATTGTTTTTGTCTTTCTTTTCACATGTCCCTCCTTTTGACTCCCTGGACAATTCATATTAATGGTTTCATTTTTTAGTTTGAGCCTAGGAAAAAAATTTATATATCTGTATGTCCAAAGCGTTTGCATCATCTCATTATATTTTTATTGATTACTTTTAAATTCAGATTTATTCATAAGCATTACTGTGGAAAGGGTTGGAGCATCTGTGAGAAGGGTGATCAGGTGAAAGGAGATTGCACAGATTTGACACAAATTCAATGGGAAACAAGTATGACTTACTGTCTTTCACAATGTCTCTGTCTCTAAAGAAAATTGATGCTCTTAAGCATGATTAAAAGTTTTCTACCAAGATAGTCGGAGAAAAATGTCTATAAGAAGAGGTTAAGGGAAGATTTTTGGACTGTCAGAGGGAAGACTAAGAGACAATGAATTAACTAATTGAAGGGCAGTTACAAACATGAGGGAGCAAAACGCTTCTCAGCAAATGTTTCAACAAGTGTCAATAAGTCAGGCTAGACAGAGGAACTCAAGAAATCTAGGGGCTGACTTCCTACTCATAGCATATTCAGCTGTGAGATTGGACCTGTTTGCTAATGGTTTCACGCAGTCTGGTCTAAAAACCTTTGGAGATGGAAACTGCATAACCTCCCTGGCCAACCTCTTCCATTTTTTGATTGCCCTCATTGTTTAAACGTTTATCATTATATGCAGTCTGAGCCTCTCTTGCTTCAAGTTATGCGTGCTGTACGTCGTCCACCCGATATGCACCACTGTGAAGAGCCTGACATCCTATTCCCTAACTCCCTTTTAGTACTGGTAGGTTGCCATTAGGCCTTTTTGAAGTCTTCCATTCTCTGGTGTGAACAAGCCCAGCTTCCTCACTTTTTCCTGATAAGACAAATGCTTCAGCACCAGCCTGGAGCACCAAATGCTCCAGCTCCAAATTATTTTCTGAGTTTGATTCACTTGTTCAGAATATTTTTTATACTGGGAGATCCAAAACTGGATGCAGTATTCCAGATGTGGTCTCATGGGTTCTGGGTGGAATGGAACTGATGTGTTTGCTGTGCCCCTGTTCATTTCACCCCGAACACAGTTGGCTGTCTCTGCTGTCGGGATGCTGCTGGTTCATGCTCAGCCTGCTATCAATGAAGACCCCCAGATGCTTTACAGCTCAGCAGCTGCCCAGCCAGGCTCTTCCCAGCCCATATTGTTTCCAGGGCTTCTTCTTTCTAAGAAGAAGGATTTTCCATGTGTCTTTGGGGAATTTTATAGGGTTCCTGTTGGACCATGCCTTCAGCCTGTCCAGGGCACTTTGGATGGCAGTCTGCTCTCACTTGTGTCAGCTGTTCACTCCATTTTAGTGTGTTCTGAATAGCTGAGGAGACTGCACAGTCATTTCTTCAAGATAGTGGTGTTAAACAGAACAGGTACCAGAGCAGACCCCTGCAGTTCTAAAATTTTTGCCACCTGCATATGGAGCACAAATCCATGACCACTACTCGCTGAGTCCACTACCCTCCAAACATCTTTTTACCTATCTAGACTGAAATCTACTAATTTGGATTCAAAAATATTTTGTAAGTTAGTATCAAAAAACTTGCAAAAGGTAAATTATATTCACTGAGCTCGCCTCATTCACAGACCTTGATATTTTGTCATGCAAGGCATTCAAGCTGGTTAGACGTGATTTATCTTTGGTAAATCCATGCCACTGGTTCCAATTACCTTCTTCTCTCTCATTCCTCCTGGAAAGCGTACAAAAAAGACTTCTTCCATTATTTTCCTAGGGACTAAACAGGCTGCATGGCCTGCCACAAGCTGAGGCTTGTAATACAAAGGTAGGTGATTAGGTAAAAAATTTGATAAGGGGTAATGCAGTGCTGGAACAGATTATGAAATTTCCATCTCTGGAGTTTGTCAAGACTCCATAAGGCAAAGACATTACTGACCTAATTAAACACTGGTGATCTCTTATATTAAAGAATTGTATTGGATTACATGACATACAAAAGTCTGCCTAAGTAGCACTTCTAATTTTATAGCCCTTTGATATAATTGATCCTAAAATTCATAAGGTTTTGAATATTCTCTCTATGACAGGATGTTTTGATGCATTTATTGCTCTTAATAATAACCTTGTTGTCTTGTGAAAATTTACTTAGTGTTGTACCACAATCACATTTTTATAAGTATCAGACTAAGCCATATTTTGGCTTTCATTCAGCATACATAGGGCCGCATTTTGCCCATTGTACATTATTTTTTAATTACTCTGGGTAAAAAAATAAGTACTTAAAAATAAGTACTTAAGGATGTTAAGGCAACATTTTAAGTACAGACAAGAGAGCTCTAGAAAACAGTATACAGAGAATGCACAGTCATTTAAAGTTTGCCCTCATATGAAGTTCACATCTACTCTAATAGTTGGAACAAAGAAGCTAGGTGGCATGGTCCCTCCTGCATCATGGTAGAGAAGATGCTGTTCCAACAAAGCTGTATTTTTCATCTTTTTGTGTCATCATCATATTCGGTAGGACCCATGTGCAACTGATTATATGTTGCTTAAGGTTTTTCATATGGAGCCATTTCTTTCAGGTCATAAAAATTGTGTTATTATACCTTCATTGGATCTACAAAAGCAGAAACTAAGTAGTTACTGAAACTAATGGGGATTTCACCTGAATAAAAACCTAGGAAAACACATTAAAAATTCTCAGATTCTGTAGTCATTTAAAGAACTGAATATACCTTATTATGCCATCGGTTAATGTATATTGTGAGGTTTTCTTAGCAATTAAGCATGGCAATCTGTATATTTATTTTTTCAACATGATTTTACATTCTTGTGTATTTGAATGCTTTTTTAAAAGCTGTGTGAAATTTGATTTTCACTTGCAGTGTATCATATTATATACATATAACTTTCTGTCCATCCAAGAATATGGCTGCAGAAATGGATATCATCTTTGCAGTAAATTGTGCTGGCATTGGATAGCTTTCAGAAGAATGTAATATATTCATTTAAGGCTCAAATTAGATTGCCTGTTTTCATCTCTACTTACTACCCTATTTTCTCCATGATTTACTTTAATTTCCAGACCTTGGGGAAACATCAACCAACTGGTTAAAAAAATAAAATCAATGCACTGAAAAAGTATTTTCTATCTTCCACATTGCAGATCCTAGTGCTACATCCTCATTTTCATCTTGGAAATTATGATCTCACAGAAGCTATTTTTAAGGCCTGGTTCAAATCTAGCTCAATATTAATATGGAATGAGCAGAAGTTTTCCTTCTCTTGCCTAGAAAAAACTTTGTCACGTTTTAAAAATACGTGTTAACCATGGCTGTTGCCTTTGTCAAAAGACAGAAAATAGTGTGCTCAAAACCGAATAGTTAGCAAGAACCCAGTATTACAAAACAGTGCTGGAATTTCAGTTGTGTCCTTTTGATCCCCATAAGGAGGTCAGAAGGCACCTCTAGGGGAGCTGCTCTTCTGGCTCATGCCCACACTGATCTCCCTGGCAGCCAGGCTGTTGCTCACCTGCTGCTGGGTGCCAGACGATGGCAGATGCTGCCCCAGCGTGTCCCTCACTAGGTGCCAAATGGAGCCACCTTCTATCTCTCCATACTAGTCTTATCCAGTTTGTTATCAGGCCAATTCCTGCTGCTTTAATATTTATCTCTAACCAAAGATTTTCATGGAATGAACCTAAACTAGGTTTTTAAAGAACAAAGCTGTCTTTATCATCTGATTACCTGCTAGGAAATGATAAGTCCGAACATCCTGGAGCCACTCGGGTTTGATTAGTGGCTCTCGAAATCCTAAAGTATCAGTGACCAACAAACAAACATTTTCTCATCTGAAATCTATATTGTGAAAACAGTCTATAGCTTGTTGGGCAAAAATAAACAGATTAGTGCCCCATGCACCTGATGTTTTGTACAGCCTGGGTATTGGCATAACAAGCTTATGAAGTTGAGGCCAGGCCAATTCTGATTCCAGGAACACAGCAAGAGGTTGATTAAAGTGAGCTTTATACCATCTGTGGTCAGGTTATGCTTGGTATAGTTCATCTATCTGCAAGAGTAGCAATAAATATGCCATTAGAGAGAACAGGTTTTCATGAATTGAGAAAAGAGATGGGAGGTGACTAGGAAGATGGCTTCTGCTTATCAGTAAGGATTTGAGAAAGAGTGGCTCCCTGTCACCTGTGAGAGAAGATCATGCACAAAGGAAAGCTAGTACTGGGAGATGCTCCCTCGGAAATGAATTTATGATTCAAACTTAGATTCATTCCAATATTTAATCAATTAAATTTGGTATAGGCATTTTGGCAGAAGATCAAAGTCTACATTAGCAAGACAGCAGCAAAATATATATCTGGTTAGGAGTGACTGGCTCTCAGCTGCATCACTCTCCTAATGAAATTGAAAGTAAAGACCAAATTATAGCCAGGGCATAAACAGGCACAGTTTAATTGTCTTCAGTGGTATGGTGCATATTTATGCCAGATATAGGTTTTGCCACAGAAGGTCAGTCTGTAACTAGTACTTTTTTCTCCACATCTTTTGGCTAACCCTGGTCAGCTGTCCCTCCCACCACAAAAATTACTTGATTCTATGTACATGCCATTTCTGATCCATCCACAGTATAGGCCTTGTGCCAGCTCCTGCTGTGGATGGTTTGGCAGGGAACTCCATTGAGATCTGAATTACCAGCACACATAATCACCAATGTCAGTTGTTAAATATGAGGCAGTTTTTTATCAAAGGAAAAAGCAGAGATTATAATTTGTGATTAATTTCTTGTTTAATGTTTTGTTATCTCAATCATCCAATTGAAACCAGAAAATACTTGTTAGAGCCTGTAAACATTTTAGCACTGAACTCATAAGAGTTGGACTACTACAGGAAACACTTTCCATGTTTAAGAGAAGGCAAGAAATAGATAGCTGAGAAAAGTAATGTGTATCATTTTAGCAAGTAAAGCAATACTGTGTTCTCAGATCCACTTACACTGGAGTAATTCAGAAACACTTCTGTTGCCATTTTCACTGGGATTTTGATATAAAATTTTCCAAAATGGGCTATGTGTGTATATATAGTAATAAAAACATAAGGCATATTCCTAATAGTAATCTATATTAGTAAGTTTCTTTGAACTAGTCTTGGCAAAGAAAATTAACCTACTTGTTACTTAATAGTTTTAAGCTTTACTCCTTTTTTGATCAGTTTAATGTAATTTTTGATGACCAGAATAGTTCTTAAAATGTCAAGTACACAGTTGCTTTTTAGGCATTAAGATTAACGTACACAACTCCCATTAGCTTTGTTGGTGGATGGATTTTAGGATAAATGTTTTATTTGACCAGGCTAATTCTAGTCTCTTTTCTTCTGGATTTTGTGGTTGAGCTTCTTTTGCCTATAAACAAAGCCATATACCAGACTCAGGATGGTGTGTCTTTTTCATCATTTAATACCACAGAATCTTCCTGGAAACCTTAAGCCATAAGAGAAATATATTTTGGAAGTTATGTACCTTTCATGTTCTTGGTCTCATACAGATAGATGTTTGACTATTCTCATCATTTTAAAGCAGCAATTTTAAGCATTAAATTCTTCATTGAACATCTTAAAAGACATCTTCTTCATTTAAACCCAAAATTACAAGGTCAAAAAAATCCATATTTTGGACTCTCTGTGAAGCCAAGTCTCTCCATTACAAGCTGGGAATCCATATGGGTACTTTATTTGATCTTCAGTAACAGAATCCTTTCAGATTTATTTATCTATTTAGACAAAATTAAACAGATTAAGATAAGGAGCCAAGTTCACAAGAAAGAGCTAGCCATGTCTTAGGGAACACGAAAAACTGATTCTGTGGTTACCATGGTGAATGACAAGATTCCCAAATGCAGGTCCAAGACTTGTCACTACTTTTGCCACATCTCCTAAGTTTAGCATCACTGAGGATATTCTGAGTGTTTGGGTCACAAGCCTAAGGTGGAAAACTGTCAGTTCTTAGGTTGGTTTTAGGTTCAGTTTTATCTTCAGCTTAGGTGAGTGGAAAATGCATGTCATGGGGAAGGCCAGCAGAACAATCCCATTATACAGAAGCTTAGGTAACAGTACTCACCCAGCCGTAGACAGCAGTGTGCATAACACATGCACAGCCTTTAAGTCAATCTCAAAATAACTGTCTGATAGCATGTGACTCATAAATTTTAGAAGGGCTTATATCCTTGCAGAGTTTTTTTCACAGAGGAGGCAAAGGGATGGACTTCACATCTGCAGTAAAACACTGGTTTGTGTTTAAATGTTTGCTCTGCTTCTTGGTATTGTGAGAAATAGCCACTGGATGATTTCTAAACATAGGGAACACAGCTTTTTCACATACTTCAGTTTTGGGTAAAGCTGAATTCACTTTTTGTGAATTTTATAAAATTTAGACCAAGGCATGTATCTGGTAAGAAAATTGCAGCTCCATTGCTGAAATTTCAGAAAGGTAGTTGCAGGTGAAAATAGAAAGAAGTGCAGGAATGGCATCATTACTAAAAGGTTCTTCTGAAACTTGCATTTTATTTGCAAGAGATCTTGAAAAAGCAGTCATATAAACACAATTGCCCAGTGGTATCTAATTACATTACCAGGATACACTTGTCACTGAGATTATGTGCCACAGTAAGTGCAATAATAAATAATATCAGAGAAGGATTTGCTGAAGAAATTCCAAAGGCTGAATCGCCATTTTTGTTAAAATAATTACATCGGGAAGAGTTTCAAAATTACAAGAAGAGCCATTCACTTAAACCATGTAGAAAGGATTAAACAGTGGTGGTGGTGGAACATTGAGATCGTCTTTGGCCCATCCTCAACAGAGCTGAGAGTATGTGAGTGCTCACAAAATTCTTACCTCAGCAGGAATTTTCTACATTAAGTTTTGATGTGTTCTTTTTAATTCCTCCCTTAAATAACATCTATTGGGAGACATATTTCAAGTAAGACAGGCTTTCTTTCTTTATTTTTGCATCATCAGCTGCTGTTAAAACTGAGAAATGAAAGGCTAAATCTTAACCAAATGGGAAAAAAGAGTGGAGAATATAGGCTGCCTGCATGAAAAAATACGTAGGGGGCCAAAAATCTATATGGCACCAGACTAGAAATAAAACTTGTCTGTCCCTAGAGTAACTCATGACATTTAAAGCCATGGGACTCTGGATAATATTTGTCCATTGTACTGAAAACAATCTGGACCCAGAGGTTATCATTCATATTTCTCTTACATAGAATACATTACCTTTTTATTGATGTAAATCAAAGTGATCATTTATATGTCTTAAAGAGTAAAGATCTAGGGCCAAGAAACTTTGCTTTTCTAATTTCCTTATTTCTGCAGCCTTCATGTGAGGAGTTATCGTTGAGCATATCCAGAGTCCATTATCTGTAGATTATTATAGCCTACCATGAAAAGAATGCTTGATCTTTAAGGCAAGCATTCAAGATTTCAGATTGGAGGTGGAAGTCCTCTAGAGTCCTATTAATTTATGTCGTACAAGTAGACAGACAGACTTGTGCACTGTACTGTTGCCTATGGAAGAAGCTCTAAAAGATGAATTGGGAATCTATAATTCCCTGCAGGTACCCATATATGAGTTAGGAGGGAAACTGGATTAAGATGCTGAGGAAACTGTACTTATATTCCCTCCTAACTACTCCTCTGGGGAATAACTAAGATACTGAATTTAATAAGGCTTGAATTTGGAACAGAATTCACACAGCTAAAAGGATTTTTTGGGGGTAAGAGCTCTGGCCATACTTCGGAGATTCCTGTGGTAAACGTAAAGGAATCAAAGACAGAATGTGCATTTATATTGGATCATGTCCCATCTACAGTTAACTGCTCATCTTAATTTTAACTTCCTCCTTCTTTACTATCTTCACTTAATAAAACACATTTTATTTCGAATTTCTAAAAATCCAATCAACCTCAGAACATTCTAATAATCTTGGTTCAGAGAATGATGAAATGGAACTAGGCAAATGGAAAGGATGCTTGGTGGAAATGTCCCATTCTTAGATTAATTTCTTTGAACAGTTAAATATAAACTATGAAGTTTTTATTATATAGTTAATTCCATGGGAACATTTATTAGTGTTTTTTCATTGGTGTCTAATATCAGCTTTAGCCTTCATTATTATTGTAAAAGCTAATTGGCAAATAAGGACTTTTCTAAAAGTATTTGAAATACAGAAAAACTATTCCATTAGATAAACACGTCATAGACACCTTTGACACATAATGAAAAAACTCCTAAGGTAAATATCATAGTAAGTGCTACAATATCTCAACTGGATTTAAACCCTGCAAATTTCTTGCCCTCCTGACCTTTGAATATCTACAAGATCATCAATTTTAAAACTTCCATGTCATTAAAAGGAAATTGAAAAAGTCTCAATTATCTGTGCTGAGGAATATTGTTCTTTTGAAAGCACAAACTGTGTGTTGATAGTACTGCAGAATGCAAGACTAAACAAAATTTAGAAAGTTATT
Organism: Rhabdornis inornatus; assembly: GCA_013397075.1. NCBI lineage: Eukaryota > Metazoa > Chordata > Aves > Passeriformes > Rhabdornithidae > Rhabdornis > Rhabdornis inornatus. The sequence goes on from VWZS01003783.1 coordinate 803,793, forward strand.
TTGTCTTTATGCTTCCTTTGACTCAAGCCACCTATAAAATATGCATCACAGAAGAAAAATGTAAATCCCATCTAAATATTGTCCAGCATTTTTCTGTAGGAGAAGTTTTATGTGATTCACTAATTACAAGGAAAGGCATAGTTAGAATGTCTGTGATTTTATATAGATACACTACCCACATACTGCTTTCACCTTTTCAAAACCCAAAAGCATTCTGAGTTATATTCAGAGGCGACTAAGTCTGGTCTGTCATTGACTGTGACACAGTACCATACAGACCAAGGTAACCAGGAATCAGAAACCCAGATAGTTTGGGTAAGCAGAGACACCACTGTGCATCTCCCATAGGTGGCAACAGGAAGATGTTTACAAAGTGATAAAAATTTAACAGGCAAATGCCAACTGTGACCAAGTTTCAAGTTTCTGCTTTTCCTCTAAATCTTCAATGTTACATTAAAATGTTCTTCATCAGCACATCAGCCATTTGAAAGTAAAGCAAGATTCATGTGCTAGAGGAGGGCAGATGGTCTGGCTAGTTCTAGTGAAAAGGTCTGGGAACCTCTGAATTGAATGACCCAACTTTCAGTTTAGTGGAAGCTGAAAGAACAATGAGAAATTTCTTCAGGCAAGTGATGCTTCTTTCTTGGTCACTTAAGAATTGTATGTAATGGAAGTTAGTAGTGTTTGATAAGCATTTGGAGACCCTTAGATGTAAAATGCTATTTAAATGGTAATATAACTATGTATTTATGCATGAGAGAGGCTGAAGTGGGATTGGCTTGCTGTCAAAAACTGTCAGACAGAAATAGGATTCCTTCTGGATAGTTGTCTTGAGAATTCCTACTGCTACCTAAGAGACTTACTTGGAAATAGTTGCCAGTGTGTTAGGAGCCAGTAGATACGACACGAGACTAGATATGAAAATAATTTCATTCTACTAATAGCTCTGACCTTAACTATTTTGTGATCTTTGACATGTCATTATTCTGCCTTCCTATTCTTTCCTAGATGTTGTCAAACTTTTCCTCTTTTGAAAATTTGTAAGCGCAAAGAAGGAGAGGGGAATTATGAGCTCTAATGACCCAGCTGCACAAACAGAGACATTGCAATAATGACTTCATGGCATTCTAGCCACCTTCAACCTCTGTCTAGCTTCTTATCAGAGGCAGTGACTGTCTTCTGGTTTATATTTTTGTGATGAATTAAAAAAGGAAATCTACTTATTATATTGATGTTTGTGCAGTATCACTACTGCTGTTGTTATCACTGCTAGTACTATTCATAATTTTAATAAAGTTGTTACACACATATTTGTATAAAAATTGTTTAGCTGTACATTAGGGTCTTAGACTACAAATTCCCATAACAGAGATATTCTGGGCATCTGAATACATTAAAAGCAGACATCAGTCTCAGTTTGGTTACAGAAAGAGCTGTAATGCATTCTTACAGGTCTTGATCTGAACAACAGAGTGACCTTGAACCCCACCAGATTTATGTAGGTAGTAAATTAATTCTTTTCAGAATATGAAGAAGCCGTAGGACATACATATTTTTGTCTTGAGAGGTACACGGAGAAATATATGCATGAGGAAGATTGTACATATTCCCTTTCAGTTCATTGCATGTGCCTTTAAAATAGTCATATTCAGAATAATCAGATTAATCTATAATCTGTCCATGAAAAATTCATGCTTTGAATTTTCCTTTAAACATTATGCTTTATTGATTTTCAAGTGTCATGAAAAGGACATGTAATTATTTAGCACAAAAGAAAAACAGGTTTAGATCTTTCAATAAACAGAGGAGACAGAAGACTCATAACAAGAAATGACAGTTTGCAGACCTTATTTCATAAATTATGGAAAAACAAACAGAAAGAAAGTAATAACAATTTAATGGTTATAAATCAACTAAAGGAAGATAATGCAAAATATTTTCTGTGATTATCTGATTGACTTTTTTTATGCATTCCTTTTAATCACATTTTATACTTCATGGGGTTTTTTTTTGTTTGTTTTGGTTTGTTGTTCTGTTTTCTTTATTAAAGCCAGTAGAAATTACTTTTTGTAGCTAAAATGTTTGCAGACAGAGAACACAAGGTCACTTCTATGAAAATAACCTGAAATCTAAATTTAGGTTTGCATGCATGAGGATTTATAGTAGAACTGCTTGGATGTCTATCTAATCAAGAAGTAAGAACAGTACCATATGACTTTGTTGATCAAGGCATCCAAGACACAAATACTCTGTAAAAAACAGTTCATATTCAGTCCCTAAAATGAACAACTTTTTAAAGAAGTTATTTGAATTCTGAGTATTTTATAAATTTGAACAACCTGCAATCTGCTCATAGATCTGGCAAAAGGATTTAAATAAATTATTCATAACAAGCCATTCACCATCTATGTTCTAAACAATATCCATCAATATCCAGTGGTCCTGAAGGTGTCTATATGACCAAAAGAAAAAGGATAAATACAGATATGAGAGTGAACTGTTCCATATTATGCTTGAGAAAAGTAAAGAAAGAACTTGTTACTTCAACCTATAATCCACAATTTAAAAACAATTACTAAACTAACTTTTGAAATAAAATTTCCAGATTTTGTTTGCATTATATTGTTCCACAGGTCAATATATTGTGTAGGGAGCAGTTTGTTAGGTGAGTCCCTGATTTGACAGTGTTATGTGTCACGACCCTTGATCTAGTTAAACCAGCCAAAAATTCAAAATTAAGTAATATTTCCCTCAAAGTACTGAAGCTACTCTAATCTAGTGAAGATTCTGTAATATTGGACAGGAGAAAAATAAACTAACTGTTTGAACACGCTTCTGTATAAGAACAAACAAATAACATTTTTTCTTTAAATGACCAAAAATCCATTCCATAATAGAAGATACTATATTGCAATATTACATGGCTTCAATTCTCTAAAACTGTAGCAATCTCTGTTGTTCAAAATGTAATCAGATGGGACATGCATTCATGTGTAGACTGTGGCCTAAACTGTATATATTTGGATGTGCAAGGTCAGGTCTTGAATCCATAGGTGTCAGTAGGAACTCAAAGGAATATGGACACCCTCAATGGAAATAATAAGGAATCAAAGATTATAACAATTTTGTTGTGTTTAAAGTAATAAATCCAAAATCTGGGCCCTGATATAGCACATGGATAACACTTAGGTATTTTAGTTCTCCTTTATTCCCACCCCCCCCACCAATCTGCCCATGGGTGTATAGAAACAGTGACATGGGACAGATTCTGGGACATCTGATCTGTTGTACAACTAGCTCAGCATTTTAGCTCTCATTTTCCTATGAGAGCTAAAATGCTCTCAAACCCCCAAGTTATGTGGTCCATCATGCCCTCTGGAAAAGCCATACTTTAGGTGTGAGATAAATTTTTAATAAATAAACCCCCCAGTGAACATTTAAGGAATCTGATTTTGGGGCTGGAATGTCTGCGAATGGGTTGTGGTGACTATTCTATTAGCAAACTCGCAAACTATTCCTGAGAATTTTTTTTGTAAAAAACTGTTTCTTTATGTCATTACTGTATCAGTACCGGGGAACGGACTATGCTAATAATTGTACAGCATAGACAATTACATTTTCATTCCTGGAAAAATCTGTCTATCCATTCATGCGTTTGCAGGCCAGCAGACTTCCTGAGAATTCCCTGGCAAAAATAAAGGGATTCAGTTCCTTTTTCTTTTACAAGTCACAGACCCTGATACACTTCAAAGAATTCCATATTTTCAGGCTGTAGGGAGTTACCACATCTCAATGCAAAGTTTTACTCTCAAGCATATAGCATATCTGCATGTTTTTTCATGATTAAACACAGCATCCTTCAAAACACAGGGAGGTTTCATTTCCAGTATAGAATTTATCATTATTTAGTGTTTACTGTGGGAGGAAAATCATCGTCGTGTGGGTAGCAGAAACCAGTAATAAAGAAATATTAATTGCATCATAAATGAGATTCATGTAGTACTTAGAGACTTTGGTTTTAGGGCAGCTGCACTGTGGGAAGAATCTGTAAAGGAATAGGTTTCTCTAACTTCATACTCTTAGTTATAGACTTTAGGAGACCTGCGGTAGTACAGTTTGTGTTAATGTTGAGTAATAAATATAAAGAAAGCTTTCTCTGATTGCCTTCTTGAAAATATGCATTCCTAGTATAAAGAACATGTAGCACTTGTAATTGAGGCTCCTGAGAACAATATATTTTCTACTTTACAAGAAAAGAAAATTTAAGCTGAGGGAGAACATCCTTGAGATTTCTGAGAATGGTACTAGTCCTAGTACTAGTTTCATTATCTGTCTAACACCAGGCTAAAAGGGCATATGAGATGAATCTCATAGAGGAGATGAAAATTAAAGGGAAGGCATCTTCAAATATTGCTCACTAGTCCCTTAAGGAATATCTGGTTCTTTCCCATGCATTTTCAGACTTTAAAAAAAAAATATTTAGTAAATGATCTTATTAAGTTTAGCCAGGGGTATGTGTGTGTGTGTGTCTGAGAGACAGGAAGGCTTGGGGGCTGTGTGTTATAGTAGGATTTTTGTCTTGTAATTACTTGGAAGAGTCTGAATTCCTGAGGCATGTCAGACAAGTGATATTTGTCTGATTTAGGTAAAAGATGTTAGGTAATGTCTGAAAGAGCACAAGTTACTCGAATAGAATATTCCATTAACTAGCATACATAGTACTTGGAGTCACATATAGTAAGAACGTTGAATTGTAGCTACCACTGAGGCTGGCAACACAGGTGTTCAGGTATGACTGAGTGGGGGAAGTAGGTTTGAATGCTTAAAAAAATAAAATAGAATTGGAGAGGAGGTTTATCCCAGAAAACTAATCTAATTGCTATTTTTTTGATAAATGAATTTTTTTAAAAGGCTATATTGTCTAAAATACTTATTATATTGTTTAAATTAATCAGCAGGAGGATTATTGCATTCTAGAAGAGATGGAGAGGGCACCTTGAGCCAGCACTTCCTGTTCTTAAATTCATTGGGAAGGAGACTGAAAGTGTGTAGAAACTTATAAGCAAATACCAGCTCCTTCTGCATTAGGTTGTTTTGCCAGGGAGGATTCACCTCGCTAGCTAAGTGTGCACTAGAAAAATACGTGATGTCTGGGTTGCTCAGGGTCTTCCATTCTTTAGTACATTCCAATTTTATCATCCTTCTGGCTTAGACAATGTTCCTATGTTCCAATGTTTCAATTTTTGAATTTTGTCTTTGCAGAGAAAGAAAAATACCACAAAAACAGTCGGTTGGTTTGAAAGTCAGAATGTGATCAAAATTTCTTTCTTTGCTATTATTTTCAATGTAATTAATGTCTCTTCTATAATTTGTATTTTTAAAAGCTTTCTTTCTCCATTTTCATTATATAGTATTCCCCTTTTGAGAAATGAGATGAATACATGTTTCCTGTCTTCTGTGCATTTATTGTCTTCTGTGATCATTATGGAGATTCCACAAGGATTCCACTAAAGGGGTTCCACAAGCAGGTGAGGTCGACTTTCCAAAGGGATTTTACAACAAAGATCATAGATTAATCTCTTTCTGAAAAGCAGAGAAAGTCAGTAGAAAATTTCACCCAGAAGCAATTTTCCAGTTTCTTTAATTTTCTTACAGATTTTATTAATTTGCCCTTCAAAATATTTTCCATTAATGTCTTTGAACTTGGAATTTGATTCTGCCAAGGTCATTTATATTTTAAATTGCCAACTGTTATCTCTTTCAAAGCTGTAATTTATAGTTTTTCAGAAAAATGAATTTTTGAGTACATCTGTGACAACTTATTTTTACTTTTTAAGGCTTTGGGGTATTGGTTATTTTTTTTGAGGGGATTTTTTTCGGTCTTTTTCAGAATTCAGTCCAGAGTTAAACACCTATTTCCAGTGGTCAAAATCTGAATGACTTATCCTAAATACATGCCGGTTTGATGGATTTATACAATTCATCTACCTGCAGCTGGATGAGAAAGAATGAGATCCTGCTTTCATCTCATTGATATACCATCCAGTATATTAGTCTTCACAATGAAAAGACACTATTTCAATATGAATACATGTAGACAAAATTCTCCCTTGGTATTAACTTTTAAAATAAAAATTAAGTGTAGGAAAGGACTAATCTTGTGACAGTTTTTTGCTGTGAGGAGGGTGACTGAGGGACTAGAGCATGTGAACTTTAAGGGTGTTAACTTCACATTTCTAAGCTTTTCAGTGAGGCATTCTGTCAGTAAAAACATTAAAAGGAGTTGCATGTCTAAACAAGCAAAGTAATTATTTTTTAATATCAGACAAAGGAAAGATGATTCTGCTACAATGAAGATTCTGCTTCATTGTAGCAGAAATCTACAATGCCCAAGTGAAGTCCACTATGTACTAAAAGTTTCCTAGTTTATATTATATTTCATGAATGTACAATAATGTTGTATCTGGTTAGAATTATACTTGCTGTGTGAAAAATCTTGCATTTCATGGAATTTATTGCTGAGGAAAGAAGAGAAAACATGATTTTTATGTTTGTCACATATAAAACCAATTGTTTTAAACTATCTGTGTGTGAATTGAAGATCATAGTACCAGGAATTTATGCAGGGAAGTTTGTCCTTCAAAATCCAAAGCTGTCCACATTGATAGTGTAAATGATTACACTTTCCCATAGCATAAAATGGGGTTTTGAAATAATTCTGTGATATCCCTTATATTTCTTATTAGTTGTCTCCTATTTTCAGTGCTAGTTTTTAAATTCTGTTCCTGTACATGTGTGCTAATTTTTTATTTGTGGTGTTTTCTATATCCCATATAATGTGAACACAATCATAGAATCATAGAATATGTCAAGTTGAAAAGGACCCATAAGAATCAGAGTCCAATCCTCTGGTCCGTGCAGGACTATGTAAAACTAAACCATATTACTAAAAGCATTGTCCTGACACTCCTAAAACTGTCAGGCTTGGTGCAGTGACCACTTCCCTGGGGACATCATTCCAGGATCATCCTGTCAGTGAAGATACATTTCCTAGTGTCCAATCTGAACTCCTCCAGTCACAACTTCTTCCAGTTTCTTTGTGGTCACCAGCAATTGAGAGATCAGCAGCTCTGCCTCTGTGAGGAGGTACAAACTGATTTCAGCCACTCTTTGTGAGTCTGGCCTTCTCACCCCTCCATGTTTGAGTACAAGAGTTTGCTCTCCTGTCTGTCACAAACTGGCCCTTTCTACAAGCAATGAAGGGAGTATAGTAGGGTATTGGCCAAATTGATTTTGTATCCATATTATTGATACTTGAAAGCGCAATCAGATATGGTCACCTTTTTTTCCTTTAGAACTGATTCCAGTAAGAGACTTCTTAACTTCTTACTTCAGTAATTATTTTTTTTTCTTTTCTTTTTTTTCTTCTTTTTTTTTTTCCCAACTGCCTGTGTCTTTTTCCACTAGGGACTGCCTAAAATAGATTTTTTCCTTTCTGAAACGGATGTGCCAGATATTTCTCTGTTATATGACAAGGAAAAGTAGAAAACAAAAATACAGTTAAGGCACAACATTGGAGAAATTGTAGTAGAAAAAAATAGGGAATTTGGTGCCTATGTTCAAATGAGAGGGGTAACCTCTCTTCTTCTAAATCTTTCCTTCCTACTATTGAGAGTCAAAGTTGTTCCTGATGTTTACACACAGTGGAAGAACTCTAGCACAGGATGCTCTAAAAACCCATCCACCCCAGAATATCCTAAAACTCAAGACTGAAGAATTAAGAATTAAATCTCTACTGCAAATCAAGCAAGGAGAAAAATTCTATCTGGAAACTGAGTCACACACATGCATGTTGACTTAAGTTTTCAGGAAATCCTTGCACTGTTTGCTTGCCCAATAGTCAGATCGTAACTAAAATTGTGTGATCCATTTTAAATGTCTGAGTGAAATCACTGTAAGAGTGGCCCCTTCTGGAAAAAGAAAGACCTGGGTTGACAGCAGATATAAGCCTGGATTTTCAGGGACTGTAAAGTCTAAGCAGGTGGAATGTATGGAAATTAATTTCCATGGGCTTCAGTGACTCCAGATACTGAGGGCTACAGAGCCTGGACCATCTTGAAATGCTAGTTTCCTGCGGGCTGTATGGTTTGATGTGTCAGAGAAAGTTGCAGCTATGAACAAAACATGCTGATCTGTGATGTGTTGCTGTCACCCAACATAGGCCTGATGTGCTTTGTAGCAGGCAACTGTCAGGAGCTTGCATGGCTAGACAGCTCGGATATCCCTCACAGTTTGGCTCTCCTAATTCAGAGAATGAGCCATTCATAGCTATGGTTTCACATGGGCTCCACACCTGCCCTTCTGACACTCATTCTACAGGATATCACAAGGACCAAGCAACATACTCATGGCAATGAGGATCTTTGCGAGGAAGATAAAACCAGGATCCAGTCAAAGACTGAAACTGCTGCATTTTCCACACTTTTCACTTATCCAACTGCTCTAATGCCATACAAGAAAAAGCTCTGGTAGCAACCAGTAGGACCTGTGAACAGTTCTATAATGCCAGTTATTATAAAATTGGTAGGGTATATTATATAAATTTGAATTCATATTAATTAGCTATTAAATAGATAAACTAATAACCCAAGCATGCTCAGCTCCTTTCTCTGACTTGGTGCTAATTGGAAAATGGGTGTCCTAGTTGGGTCCTACTAAACTCTCTTGAAATTCAGAGAACTCTACCAGAAATATTCTGCAGCTTGCACTGGTACCCAAACTGGCTGGTCATTGTTTGACACAGCATCGTGTGGGCCAAAACTCGGTCAGACACAACTAAAACAAGTTATCAAAAAGACAGTCAGATTTAAGACCCTGGAAATGTTCCTTGTAAGTGTGCACTGTATATTATGGCTTGTTTGCCTGACATCAGCCAGGAAAGTATTATGGAAATATGGACATATGTTCTAGATGTTACTACATCCATAAGTAACTGCAGAAAATATTGGCAGTGACCTACAGCTCTTGTAACATCTGAGCAATACCCCTTTCTGTTGATAAATTATTGAACCCAACATGAAACTGGAGGGGGAGAAGGAAAAGAAGAGAAAACAGGGTAAAAATGTGCGTATATAACAACACAGCATTAATATGAAAATAGTTGATGATGAAGGAAATTTCCATCTCTTGAAAATGTCGTGGAACCAGATTCCTAAAAATAGGGAATATAACCTCTGGAACTGCCTTATGGTAAATCTGGAGATAAGAGTTGGTATTGCCAGCTTCTAAATGTTTCTTCCACCCATTGTCACTCTGCAGCAGTTATCTTCCATAGTAAATGAGTAGTGATCTCAGTACAGTTCACCATAAATGTGAACTCTCCTTCAGCTGGCTCTTCTCCCACATTTCTAGTAAGATTGCATTCATTAGTTATTTGTTCTTTTCAGAGGCTGAGTGCAGTAGGAAGCCATTAATCAACATGCTGAAGGTCAGTTCAGACTCCTGTAATTTAATTTCTTCATGTGCTTCTTCTCTCTGTATCTGGTCTGTGGTAAACAAGACAGCTTGCTCCCATGCATCAGTTTGACCATAGCTGAGCAGATGAAGACTGTTGTAGCAGCTACTTTGTGTTCATCTTGTCAGAATGAGCCACAGATGAGAATAAAATTTGGGTTGACAATTCCACGTTGCAGATGGCCACCTGAACCAGCAGTACCGTGTTATTGCTCTTTTAAAGGAGCTTGCTTCTCAGGTTCTGGTCAGCTTTGAAACCTAAGGAAAACCACAGGGGCATGGCTGGCATTCCAGACTGCAAACAGATCATAGGGGGAGAGATGACAGCACTGAAGTTTAAATACACTGACTGTTTAAGACTAATACAGATTAAGTCTAAGAGTAACAAGGTCAAAAATCTTAGTTGCATGCTCTTGCTAATTTATCAATATAATTTAACATACAATAATGAGGCTGAGCTCGCTCAACCCTACCACTGAGCCATGCAAGCATTAACCTGTTAGAGTTAGTTATTTTCTTTCTCTGCCAATAACTTCTGCTTTGTGAATGTTAACTGCTGTTTTATTGCTATGCATTGATATTTTGTGCAATTTTGTTATTTAATATATTGCGATAATTAAGCTAAGAGCAGTATGACTATTAGTTTTTTGATGCTGCTTCTTAGGTTTAATATTGTTTGTGTGGCCCAAAATAGCTGTTTACCAGCTTTCCTACAAGGACTAGTAAAATATATTCCCTCTCCTCACAAGCCCTTCTTCTATCACAGAAGAATCCTTTAAATTTGAAGGGACCTCTTAAGATTATATGGTCCAATAGCTCTGCTTGGGCAGCTTGCCCAGGACCCTCTCCAGTCAGGTTCTGAGTATCTCCACAGAGGGAGATTTCACAACCTCTCTGTGCCTCTCCGCTTGCTTGTGTTCAGATGGAATGCAATGCTTTTTGTCTGTTTTCTTTTTCCTTTGTCTCCATCATCTCTTGTTCTGTCAGTTGGCACTATTGAGAAAGCCTGGCTCCCTCTCATCAGTCCCTCCCACCAAGTATTTATATACATGGATAGGTTTCCCCCACAAGCCCCTTCTTTCCCAGACTGATTTTTATTTATATAGACTCAGAAGTAATTAAGAAGGTCTAAAAGTTAAATAAAATACACTTTTCCCAACTGAAATTAAACCTTTATCTGGAGAAATTTGTACAGTAATAAGAAGGAATATTTTGGTTTTATAGCACTTGCTGTAAGTTTTGTTCCTTTTTTTGCTTTTGTTTATTTTCTTTTCTTTCTGAGACTTCTTTTTTTTTTTTTTTTTAATTTTAATTATTGCTATTCATTGCACCTGTTGTGTCAGTGTTACATTGTCTCTCTAAACTAAGGAACTATTTTCCTGGGGTTTTTTTGTTTGGTTTGTTGGGGTTTTTTTAAAATCTTCACCAATGCTTTCTTTCCCCCTATAGAAAATACCCACATCCTGTGAGTTTTATGAACATCTCCTTTTAGAAGGAAGACCTGATGTTTTCCTGTAGATTTTCAATAATGTGGCCACTGTTAGGAATAGCCCTGGTAAAGTATAAATAAAAGGTTATTTGTGGTAGTTTTATTTCTAAATGCTAATAGCATGGCATCAGCTCATAAATCATTAGTGATGAGCTCGTAATTATGTGCCAGCATCACAGTGGGATCCAACCTAATACCAGAAATTTACATATTCATGAATACACCCATATTCATGCATGGAAAAGTGCAGAATACAGCAGAAATCAAATAGTCTTGGTTTTCTCCAAACTGTTATTCGGGTGAATTGCCTCCTCTCCTAACATGCTTCTTCCAGCTATTTACCTATGATATATATTCAGATTTCAAAAAGTTTTCTTTGGAGTTCAGTTTTAGACAGTACATAGTTTCAACTTGTCCAAAAGAATGTGTGTAGTCTGCAATGTTACAGGTAATGAATACCTCCTATAATTAGTGTCCACTCCATTTCTACTTGCTGACATTAATTTTGAGTTTAAAATATGGCTGGTGTATGTTTAGTCTAGAACTAATGGGCTATTATCTAAATTTTCTGTGATGTAAGTTGGAATTAATGTTTTTTAAAAAATCTACTTTTCAGTGGATATTTACAGTTGTCTGGAAATGGGAAAGTTTGTTTTGGATAGTGTAGATACTTCAACAGATCAGCTATAAGGGGTGACTTGTACCTGCAAGTGGTGAGAACTGGAGGGAAGAAGATGGGCTTTATTTGTTGTGTGTTTACAGAACCTCACCTTACAGGCCCTAGAAAACATCAGCTTCATCGATGTGAAAGCAATCAGCCTTTCCCAGCCCTAAAAGAAGGTAATGTGAAAGTTTCTTTTCGGGCACAATTATATTCTCCAGAATAAAACTCGAGGGAAACATTAAAACAAACACTTTTTAAATGCTTACTGCAGGTTCTCAGCCCTGGAGACTAGGAGGGTCTTTCTTTTTTTGCCCCTTTAGGAGCAATACTCTCTTATGTACCCTGCTCAGTCTTTGGATCTAATGTGGCAGCTCACCTGTAGATCTCTTTCAAATGAGTCATTTCCTATGTCTGTAGTAATTTTCATTTTTTTATTTACAACTTTAATTGAAAAAGAGGTGCTGACACCTGACACCCTGTCTCCTAAAGACTGCAGTCTCTGCTTGGGACTTGGAGCTCCGTTGCAATTCAGACACCAGTTATAGTAATTTTTAATTGAATATATCTATGACCAGTTATGTGTATTTCCACAGAAGCTATTATTCAAGGATCCCTAAGCAGTTATTGCAATTAAGGATTTCTAAGATTCATATCAAACCTGCACAGTATGTAATGATAATAAGAAAATCAGTATGTCTAGCACTGAGCAATCTCTATTTTAGAAAGTCATCACTTTTAAAAATTATTTGCCAAGAGATTCAGAATGCCTATTCTCTTCCCACCTTCTCCCCACCCAACCCCAAAATCTGTATACCTGTGTTCCTCTCACAGTGGCATAGAGTCCTTGCTGCCCCTCTGGCCAGATGCTGGGTCGGAGACTGGAGAAGCTCCTCCTGATGGCACATTTTTCCATGCCAGCTGAATCCCTTCCTTGTTATTCAACAGACTCTCTAGCACAAGACTCAATATTGGGCCATGTGATGGGTCTGCCGAGGCATGAAATGAAAGTTCAATATCTAAGGGAAATTGCACAAGGAATTTGTTGAGTCACGCTTACCCAAAGTATGGCAGGGTGAAAATTGCCAAGTTGTTCTGCAACAGTGGTTTGCATAGTCCAAAAATCTGTCTTTGACAGAGAGAAGTGTTTGGAGCTTTCATATCATGTGCTAGAAATTCAGTAGTTATATGGTAAGGAATGAAAAATCTGATTAAATAAAAGGTCTTTTCAGTTCTTAATTTTGAAATGTGCTTCTTTGCTCTCACCTTCCTTAGACTACCACAGCAGTCTGATAGGACCTTCTCCTTTTCCCTTCATCTATTCTAGTTTATGCTCAAAATGGCAGGCAGAGGCCTGCTCATCCTCTCACTAAGTGTTTTTCCTGCCTGCAGAGTCCACAGTGGTGTGTCACGGAGCTTGTGCCTGTCCTCTGGTCCTGGACAGCTCTGGTTCTATCTGGAGGAGGCTGGAACATGGTCTGAAAACAGCAATGTTTCAACCCTCAGTAGTAGTTGATGATCTTCATCACAACAAAACAAGAAAAATCACCTGGTAAGGAAATACAAGGTGTTTTTCATTACCCGTGGTCCTAGAATGTTCTCATTTTACTCAAATCTACCTTTCATTATTTTTGTGACAAAGATACTAGCATGCATATTGAAGTGACAAATAAATAAAAATTATTAGATTAATTATCACTACACGGTCCTATTGTGTAGAAATGATACTGTTGCATAAATTAATATATTAAAACCATACAGTCCTATTTTAAAATATTCTTAAGGTCACCTTTAGCTTTATTAAATTAAAACATTTGACATTACCACGTAGTGGCAATATACTCACCAGATTACATAACCAAGTAGCCTTCTAGTGCAAGTGCAAGCAATCTATTTTCCTGTTTACATGGTGCTGCCAGTGGAGTACAGCAGATGTTGAACTAAAACCATGTGAGGCAGCATTGTACTGTGCCAGGCTTGCCGAAGGTTTTGCCCTGCTGATGCTCATTTTTGCTTATATAATTTAGAAGACTTTTTATAAACTGCTTTTACAAAACCCACTTTTATTGGAGCAGTTTATTCTATGTTGAAATAATGTGTAATGTTAATATCTAGAAAATCTATTTTGCAAATAACTCTAATAAAGAATTTTCGAAAGAGTTCAGCTAAAAAAAAACACCCAATATTCTTATTCTTCCAATTTACCCAAATACAGCTTTCTCATGCCTACTTCTATCCCAGTGATATCCCTGTGGCTTTTAATCCTCCATTCTGCTTTGTATATCACTGATCTTCTTAGACACCAGGAAGTCTTTTAATGTACAGAAATCTTCAGAAATGGGATGTGGCAGCTCAATACTGCAAGGTCATTTAAAGTGTTTTCTCAGCTGACTTCCTATTTTCCTAGCTCATGACAGGGGAAATTACTTTGCAGAATAACCTTCCTTCTTGGTGCAGAAAGATTAAGAATCTTGTAATATATCAAATTGGGATTTTTTCAGCATAATCAGAAATCCTTGAAGTTGAATAGTGCTCACAAAGAACAAGATACCCAAAACTAGGTTAAGAAAGGGGATAACACTTGCAAGGCATATTTTTAAGCAATGAAGTTTCCCAATTTCTATAAGAGAACTTGGAAGTTCCTGTTTTCAGATGCCTGACCTTAGTGCAGTGCTCATTCTCCCATTGTTTTTTATCTGATTCTTTTCTGGGCCCTCAATTATTTTGAACACACTGGGCAAAATTTACCCCTGGCAAAATGCACCTCTCCCAGTGGAGTTCAGCCAACTGATGAAAAATTCTTACATAAAAATTTCCTTAATTTCTTTAATTATTTTAGATTTTGTTAATTTTTAGACATACATTTTCTAGTAATATGTGCCAGTAATATTCTCTTACTTTCTTAGGTTATGCCTACAATTTCCTCTCGTAAGAATATTTTTTGCCTGCAGAAACATAGTTCTACTCTGGTCACAAATCAGCAAATTGTTCAACATCTGTGGAGATACTTACTATCACATGAGATCTCAGAATTAATAACACTTCTAGAATAAATGAGAGATTTATTTGAATGACTTCACCAAGCTGTCTTGATTTGATTTTGGTGGTCCTAGTCTAAATGTAATGTTGTTGGGATTTTAAAAATTAGGAAAAGCAAGTAAGGTTTTTAAACACTGGAAGATAATTGAACAGTTGTGCTTTATTAAATTTGGACATTGCCTATGCTGAAATTAGAATACAAATAATAAAATAAAATGTTACCCCAGAACATAAACCTAAACCAAAAAGGTTTGAAAGGAGCTCTGGTGATCCTGCTCAAAGCAAGCATAAGTTCAAAGTTGGACTGAGCTGCTGTAGGAATTTTCCAGTTGGGCTTTAAATACTCCAAAAACAGTGATTCCATGTTGTCTCTGGGTTGTTACATTCCCACATGGAAGAATTATATACATACGAGACTCTTCTAGACAGTGCTTGTATAGGTTCATATTGGTCTGCATCACATATTTTGTGTGTGGTTTTAGAAGCATGTACAATACTTAGTTTAATGACCCTCTTCCAACATTCAGCTCAATTTTTCTATCGGTTTTCTATTCTTTTACACTACATGATATGTACCTAAACTCTCTTTTGTATACATTGTTTTTCACTAGCAAGATAGACAATAAATATTTCATAAAAAATCTTGATCCACCCTGAAGTTAATGGCAAAGACCCATCTATTACAGTGAGATTAAGGTTCCAATGAAGATATATGTAAAATATGGCCTTTCTTGGATAACTGTAAATATGAAAATATCTTTGGCAATATAAAAAATGGATATTTTCCTTACCACATTATTTACCTTTATTGCAATATTTGTACTATTTCTGACACTTCATGTAGGAAATTCCTCAAACACCCCATAAATTTAAGGAATGATTCTGGTAAATGCCCAGTTGTTGTTGGCTCCCAATGTAGGATGAAACATAGGACATATAGTACTATACAGTGCTAAATCTTTCTATTTCTGCTTTGGACATCTCTTGATTCTGAAAACTTCTTGAAGTCAAAGTATCACAGCTAGAGCATCATTTCAGACCTTTTTTTCCAGGTCAGCGACAAAAACAGTCTTTCTTGAGTTTTAAGGAAGCTTTTAGTAAAATTTCAAGCACTTGGTTGAGATTTAAATGAAACATAAAGGAGTTACGGAACATGCGAAAGAACTGGAAGAATGACTGAATATTGCCATAGGTATAAGAAGAAAACAAGAAACATTTTGTGTGGAAATAGGGGGGAGTTGAGAAACTTGGGAGAAATCTGATCTAGAAAAGGTTGTTACATTTATATGGAAAAAATGTGATGCAATTTATATGCATTTTTTCCACTAACTACACTGTAAGGCAGCCACTGTGGCCCCTGAACCATTTCTTGCTCAGGTCAGACAGCATCCTTACAAACAATTTCTAGCCACCTTTTAGATGTTAGAATTGGGCAAAGCTTTCAGAAAATTCAAGTGTTACTGGCCTGTTTGGGGGGATAAGATTATGTATAGGGCTGGATATGATTGGTATGGAGGTTGTAGTAATTGCTTCAGTGCAGATGCAGACTAAGAGTCATAGAGTCACAGAATTATGTAATCATTAAGGCTGAGAAAGACCTCTAAGATCACCAGGTCCAACTGTTAACCTGGCACCACTGTATTCACCACAAAGCCGTATTCCCAACTGCCACATGCACACATCTTTCTATCAGTTCCAGGGATGGATTCCTCCACTTCCCAGGGCAGCCTATTCAAGTCCTTGACACCTTTTCAGTAAAGAAATTTTTCCCTGTATCCAATCTAGTCCGTCCCCTGTGCAACTTAAGGACATTTCTTCTTGTCCTGTCACTTGTTACCTGGGAGAAGAAGCTGAACCCCACTGGGCTACAACCTCCTTTCAGGCAGTTGTAGACGGAGATAAAGACATCCTGAGCCTCCTTTTCTCCAGGAAAAATGCCCCCAACTTCCTCAGCCACTATTAGTAAAGCTTGCACTCCAGACCTTTCATTGCCCTTTTCTGGGCATCCTCCAGCATCTCAATATTTTTACTAGCCACAATTAAGTTATTAGAAAAAGTGTATCCTTACAGTGTTTTTTCTAACACATGCAATCTCTGCTCTCAACTTAAAGTCAACATAAAGTTTCTGATTACTCTTCAGCTTACTTGTGATTTGAACCTTCTCTACATCCACATCGTGAATTCCAGAGTGGATGTCTGCCTCTGAAAACATAAAGTCTCTGCCTCAGTGTGATCCCTAGTTCTTTGGTTTTTACCACGGGCAGAGAAGAAGCAAAGCTAAATGGAGCACTGTGTTCCTAAGGCACCCAAGAGACATCTCTCAAGTGACTTTGCTGTATATGAAGAAGCTGTGTGCTGGGTATTCCTCTGATAGAGGAGCAGATATAAAGAAGGGCCAGAGGGGACACAAAATAATGGAATTACTACAGTGGTACCTTTTTTTTTATTTTTTGTTTTTGTGAGATCCTGAACATATACCACTACCAGAAAATTACAGCTAATGTGGGAAATTCACACTGCATAGCAGGAGAACAGGCTGTTGTTTAGTTTGATAGATGGAGCTGTGAAGATTACATTTCTTTTTATCAGTTTCCCCGTCTGTAAACATAAAATATTTTTGTCTTATAAGAATAGTTTTCCTGGCTAGAAATGAAAGGTCATGTGTCCCTCCTTTATTGTATTTAATAGCAGTGTGGGGATGCAGAGTTTAATGTGTATTATCTTATGACAGCTGGCATTGCTAATAGCCCATCAGTCGTCATGTGGTGGTTTACTGAAGTTCTAATTGTTTGTAGCTGCGATGCTCATTCATTATATCTCTGCAACTGATGAGGATTACATTCTCTGTCACATGCATTTGCCTCCTCCGATAACACGTAATTCTGTCTTTTTCCATGTATTCCAAAGCACTCAAAATTTGGCTATGATTTTCAGGAGGAGTAAGCAGTTCATGGTGGTTTCTGTCATGGTCAGGCATCAGTGGAGGTGAATTCTCCTAGACCAAGTGTATCTTTGCAGCAAGTGCTCATTTTTGGCTATTCCATGAAAACCTCACAATAAAGGATGACTGCAGAGATTTAATTAATTTACCTACTATATAAATGTCTGGAGAATAGCTTCCTATATTTTGTGAGGGTCATGTGGATAAACACACTAATTGTCCCTGACTAGACTTTTAGTCTTGCAAGTGATTTTCACTCTCTTCCATCAGGAAATTGGTATATGCAACAATTTCACTTTCAGAAGAAAAACAAATAAATATTCTTCCACAAGCTTTCTTGATCATCAGGATCTCCAGGTCTCCTTTCTATTTTCCAACATTTAGGAACATTTCTTTACTAATCAATAAAGATGTGTGACATTATAGGAAGACAAAAAGCTTTTGAAAACAGAAAATACTGTGACCAGAGCTCTAGTGCATGAGCAGTAGAAAAAAAGATTGGTTTACTTTAAGTGTATGTCCTGGACGCTAGAGGAGTCACTTTTAATTTACACTGGTACAGATGAACAAGTTACCTTACCCTGATACACATGAACTTAGATTCTGCCTTTTTTAGGAAAAATAAATGTTGCTATGATTTTGGTGGTGCCTTTTCAGTCTCCAGTAGAGTAGAATCACAATGTATGGACTCAGTGTTTGATTAGCATTTCCTCACTGTGCCTTGGATGGCAATCACTTAAACTAAAATGTATTATTAACTAAAATTCAAAAACACATGGCAACAACTTAGTCCTTTATGGTACAGTTATTTTGAAATTACTTTCAAAAATGTGCACCCCTGTAGCCTAGCTTTTAATTTGTATATTTTCTTAAGCACATAATAGTATAGACATCCCACTGTAAGACTGGCACCATTCATAAGTTGAGGGAATGAAAATTCAGTTTGTTTTTATTAATTCATGCAGGAGCAGACCATGTCTGGTATGCAAAACCTACATTCACCAGTTTGTATTTAAACACTGAAAAAGAAATACATTCCATCTTTATTGCTACAGTTGCTTTAAATTAAAATTGCAAAGAAATACAATGCTAGGTAACACAAAGCTTCTTTCACTTCTCTTTAACAAAAAGTTTTATGAACATGCTGATATATTTTGTAAACATAATAAATTTTATCTAGTGAATCAGTGGTAAAACATAGCCCCAAGGCTCAACTCTCTTTTGATTCCAGTATCATCTGGAATGATACTGCTAATGTTATTTGCTAAAACTGTCATAAAAGTAGGGAGGAGAAACCTTTTAGGAAGTGCTTGCAACATTTTAATACTAACAGCATGGCATTTGCTCAAATGAGAACATTTTGGTAAATGCTTGCAGAGCAAAAGGCCCTACATTTTCTTTACAAGAATTAAAGATAGAGCAGTAAAGGTCATATATAAAACTTTGCCAAATAACTTTCTGCATTGTTTTTACAGTTTGTTAAGAGTAGAGGCTCTAGTCTGCTTGTGACATGGAGGAAGAGTGCTGGTTTGAATGTCTTTGTGAAAGTGAAGTATGAATGGAGTAAACCATGGAGTAAGAGACAAGTTGTACAAAGACATTGACCTGGGCAAACCTTCAAGGTCTAAGATGACAACAACCCCAAAAGCTCATCAGTGGGTATTGCAGGTTCCAGTGCTCATTGATTTTCCATCCTGGGCTTTGCCAGCTGTAATGTCACAGTCAGTCTAATGCTGAGGCTCTGGAAAAACTGCAGCCCATGTGGGGGATGTTCCCAAGGCCAGATGTGAAAAGCTGAAGGAGGGGGGAAAGGCAATGAAAAACTATTTCAAT
Source organism: Rhabdornis inornatus (assembly GCA_013397075.1). Taxonomy (NCBI): domain Eukaryota; kingdom Metazoa; phylum Chordata; class Aves; order Passeriformes; family Rhabdornithidae; genus Rhabdornis; species Rhabdornis inornatus. The sequence continues at coordinate 823,269 of VWZS01003783.1, forward strand.
TTCTCTTGTTAATGGACAGTAGTGTTCTCAGTCATGTGTGATAAGAAAAACATTTTTCCTGCTTCTACAAAGTGTTCCTGTGGCTCATAAAGGCAAGAGTTGGACATGAGTAACTTGGCAACAATCACACAGTTATCTTCAAGCAAAAGATAAGGTCAGACCTCCATAGATGTTTCCAAGCTGGTTCCTGTCAACATGTCTTCTGTATTAATTGGGTTAAAGCTAGAAGTCTCTTTACTACAAATGTTTGAGAAACCTCATTATAAAGACTAGTCTAGATGTGCAGTTATGTTAATTTTTTCTCCATTTTTCATCTGTAGGAAAGAAACACTTTTTTTGTATGAGTACATATTGAGAAAGAAAATATTTTATGCATGGTATGTATAAATGCAAAAGAAGACTAGAAAAATACTTTTTTCCAGACTATGTTTTGCTAAATCTAATTTTTTTTTTCTTTTGTGTGATAAAACTGCTAAAAATATTTCATAGTTTTAAGTGTTGGGATGTTTTTTTCTTTTGATTTATCTCAAAAACTGAGTTGTTTCTGCACTCAGCAGGGAAGCCTTGAACAGAGGTTTTGAATGGTGTCAGTTGAAAGCATTCTGAAATGCACATTAAATATGTCAATGTTGAATAGCAAAACTAGTATTTATGTTCCTAGTTATGTTATATTTACCTTCTATTAAAAATTGCTAGCTTACACAAATTATAGTATACTATATTACAAGTAGATCAATCTTGCCAGATAAAGTTCAAACACAAGAGTTTTTCAGTTTGATTGCAAGTTGAAAGAAATCCCTAGTCTTTTGCTTTACCTTAAAGTAATTACTAGGAGCACTATAAGATATATTTTGTGTTAAAATAATCAGAAAATAATATGTTTAACTCCTATAAATAGTCTGGTTGATAGATTGAATTTTATGTAGAATCTGTTGGCATGACTATGTTTTCTCCAGCTTGGATGATGTTCTTGCATACTGTAGTGTCCCTAAAGTAATTTAGACAGTTTCATTTATATCTCCAGCTCATTTTTTAATTAATATTTGATATCTGAATGAATATTTTAAATCAATCCTTAATTTTGGTGTAACCCTGATACCTGAATTAACAAACTACAGGATTGGAGGTACTTTGTCAGATTAGTAGAATAATAAATATAACCACAATATGTATGGGTATACATTTAAGTAAAATTACAAATGGGGCGGGAGAAGGAATGTCGTCCTATAATTATTTAAAAGAAAAAAATCACCAAGGCCCAGAAAAACTATGTAGTCAGTTGGAAATTAGTTTAAATATATATTTAGGTGAATGTTGAAGGGAAAATATGCTATCAAGCAGCTTTAATAGGTTATGTAGCACCTTTTTAAAGAGAAACATTTGAAGTCTTCTCATTTGAGACATATATAAAATTTCAAGCGACAGAAAAATAAAAAATTATACTGTAGGGAACAGTTTCAGCATGGTAGAGAGACACAAAAAATGGTTTAAGAGATGTTTTCCTTTCTCTGTTTTTTTGCTCTTGTGAAAACATTTCTCTAATATCAGAGTGTTTATCTGTGTGAAACATAGTGACAAAACAAGCTGTCCTCTTTCTTCTGTATAGGAGATGGAAGGGGAATGGAGAACTGGATAGAGAGATAAAGAGAGAAATGGCTAGACTAGTTATAGATATAAAAATAGCAGTCATATTTGAATGTGCATATATTATATTGACAGGCACCACATACAAAAGAGACATTTTGGAATGTTACATCAGGAAGCAATCCTACTCTTAACCACTGAAGAATAATCTCAAAGCTGCTGTGATATTTCTTAGCCAAGCTCCCTCCTGCTATGAACACAAGCAGAGAGAAAGTGAAATAAAATTATGAACAAAATCCATGATACATGAACAGGATAAAAAAGGCTTAGTAGGATAAGAAAAGTGTCTTACAATTTTTTTCAATTCCAATTCTTCCCAAAATACAGCACAGAAAATGACTGGTTGTATATGTTTTCAGAGGGGAGAAATCTGTGACAAATTAAGAGTTCACACACAGGAGGTTTTGTCCTAGTCTGTCTGAAACTATCTTCACCTCAACAGATATGTGAAGGAGCCATTAGAATGCCATTATCCTGTCTGTCAAAATCTTTTTGAACATCCTGTTGTAAACCCCAAAAGGAATAGACTGACTGTCTCAACATCATCGTCTTTCTCTTTTTCTGCAGAATACAAAAGTCACCAAATAAATGAGCACAACTGACCGACTGGCTCATCATTAAGAGACTTGTCCCTGCTTCAGATGATATTTTGGGTAGTTAGAATCTGAAGGCCCAAGTCTCAGATCAAAGTAGTAGGTAAGAAAAAACACTCTAAAACTTACCTATTAGTGATTCCCTTCACACAGTGCTCTGATGGAAAGCTAGAACAATATTATATTTTTGAGTATCTATCTATCTATCTATCTATCTATCTATCTATCTATCTATCTATCTATCTATCTATCCATCTATCTATCTATCCATCTGTCTATCTATCCACTGTCCCATGTGGAGTTCTGAGCAATCTGATCAAGTGAAAGGTGTCCTAGTCCATAGCAGGAGGATTGGAACTAGATACTCTTTAAGATCCCTTCCAACACAAGCCATTCTATGATTCTATAATATTATTGGAATTACCCGCATGCTGCTTATGTCTCAAGTTCCATTTGAATGGAGAGACAATAATAAATAAGTAAATAAATGGTGTGTTGGAAAAGCATCTTTCAATTGACGTTTCAAAATGCCTCAACATAAGTGAGTGAGTAATCTCATTTTTGTGTTACAGGTAAAGAGACCAAGGAGTAGAGATGTAGTTTAAAATATAAGGAATGCTTACAGCTAATAGTACCAGTGTATTTTTAATCATTTAGATGTCTTATTCCACTGCATATGCAATTAAAATTCTGATTCAAAGAATGGAGTAAATTAATGCATCCTGCCATATATTTTGAGTCAGTGGCAAAAATGAGAAAAGGATGCATCAAACTTGTCTAATCTTGCAGTGAGACCATGTCCTATCCAAAATCCAGTATAAAATACCCATTGTCTTGTGTCTTATCCACAAACTTAGGGGAGTTTTAACGTTTTATTCAGTTGAGCTGAGTCAGGTCATTCAGGTTTTAAATAACAATCAAGCATCTTTCAAAGGAAGTAGATGCCAGTGCTTACTAGTCAACTTGCATAAAGGAGCAGCAGAGCTCTTTGATTCTAAATAAAGTGAGAGAAAATTTAGAAAAGCTTGAGGAATAGCTGGCGTCATCTGATCAATTTTATAAAGAGATTTTGGAATATAGTTGAAAACCAGGAAAGAAGCCAATGGGGTAGAGTAGGAGAGAGAGGTCAAGAAAAACGATTCTGAATGCTGGGTAACTGTCAGAAAAGAGGAAGGATGGAGGCTCAAATTGGAACCACTACCTTTAAAATGTCATTTAATAATAAGTTTATGGATTGGCTGTTTAAACTTACATTTGGCTTCAACTTCTAACACAAGCTTCTAGCCTGATTGCAATTTTTTTTATGTTAAAAATATCTGATCTTAGGTTAATTTTAAAACCCAGATCAACCATTTCTGCATTTAAATAAAACATCCTCTGGAAAGAAAAAAGAAATATATCACCTTAAAATGAAAAGCAGATTGTAGATATTTCTGTGAACACATGTTCTTTGTTTTCTGCTGTCATTGACCACATTGGGGCTCCAGAGTAGTAATTTGCCTTTTGAAAAACACCTACCGCATCTGGTTGCATATCAAAATCTCTCTACCTGATGACTGCTGACATTGATTCATTCTAACCACTGACACAATGTTTAATTGTCTTTTCTGTGAGATTTCCACATCTTTATATTGCTGCAAAAAGAGTAATAGTAATTGTTCTAACTTCAAGTCCAGAGATATTTAAAATTCACTTTTGAGAATCTAAATTTTTTGGTTAATGCATTTATGTACTGACTACTTACATGAAATGAAATAAAACAAAGAATATTGAAAAATACTTGAAATTAAATTTAAAGGAAAGATAGCTGTATCTGATTATCTTGTCCTTGAAAGAAGCAGAGTAGAATAAGTAAAAATTCCAAAATATATTCATCATAGTGCAAGAATGGTGAAGATGGAATAGGTTGTACTGTTACTACAGGAAATTATCTTTCATGGTTCAAGTCAGGGTGTGTGGAACAGGCTCTTAAGGTGAACATGCAGGGTTCATCCAGAAGCTGTACAGAGTGTCAGACAGTCACATCATACTGTCCCTTATGTATAGCTATTAAATTGTACTCATCTTGTTCTACAGGTGATTCTTAATGATTCTAATTGGGCTGTGGTACTGTAGGAGACACAAAGGCTCTATCTTAAAATTATGCTTGCTCCAAAAAGTCTATTTTCTCAGTCTTGCCCATCTGTTGATGGGACATTGTTAGGCTAATTTATCTCCCCATTTTACTTTAGAGTGAAGCTAACTTTTGGGAGAACATATTTAGGCCAAAATTCATAGTCCAAGAAAGTCACAAATCACTTGTTGACACGATAAATACCACCAGATGAGAAGTCCTGATGATAAACAGAATACAAAACTAATGTCCGTACTGAAGAGTCTGGTGTTTAATTTTGGTGGCCATGGGAAGATACTTAGGAAGATGAAGAAAAGAGCAAGTAAACATGGTACCACTCCTTAGCAATTTTCAAACTGTCAGTTATTTCATATCTGGAAATTCCTTCTTCAAAATTATTTTCTTAATTATGGAGTCCCCAAATTATTTCTTTCCATGAACAAAAGAAATTTTCCAATTAGCCTTATTATATAAGCTTTAGCACAGTATAGGCTAATTGGCACATTATTTCGTTTAATGTAGTCTTAAGAGAAAGAAAAGAATAAGGGAAGTGTAGCATGTTTCGACCACACATTCTTCTTTTACACCACAGGTATTTCTGTACTCTTTCAGTCTTATCTCGAGGTTATGAAATAAGTAGACTGCAGAGGAGCTCTGAACTTTTTTGGTCCAACTTCCATACTAGATGAGTCCTAATGCATGGTGACAGAAATACAATCCATAAGTTAGCTCCCAAATGACACAGAAGACCACTAGCAGTGACTAAATACTTCTTAAGGGCTCTTTTCTCTCACTCTGTATTGCAATAGTTAGCTAGACACTTAATCTCACCTTAAATAGTAAAGGAAAATAAAGTTGATATAAAATGAATATTCTAGTGAATTTTGCATTAGGTAGGCTATATCAAATGAGGTCAAGACAGTAGGTACTCAGTCTTGAATTTGCTTGTATCTTTTTAATACCTATTTTTTATTAGTAAAATATGCACCCTAAAAGAGCTTGTGATAATTGTGAACTGAAACTGCTGTTTACTGCATGATTAATTCATTAATCCTTATATGATTCGTTTTCTGTTGTTCCATTTGTACACATAATTTGGGTGCCTGCTTTGGATAACTTGCTCAACAGTGTACTTGCAATTTCTCAGGTAATGTCTTCTTGAATGAGAAAGATTTCATTTAATGTGAATGCTCTGGATCAGAGTTTATTCTGGGGTATGTCAGTATACTGTCAATATATGGTATGGCATATACCATATGGGATTATATACACCATATATATCAACAACAGAACTGAAAAGAAGTTGTAACCCATAATAGCAAAAATCCAGGTCAGACATTGCTTTTTTTCTTATGGAGCCTGGGAAATATTCTTAAAGAATATTCTTATTTCTTCAGGAGAGAAATAATTCTCTCTGTAGTGATTTAAAGACGAACAAACATCTCCTTTCCTTCAGAAAATCACAAGCAACAGAACTGGAGAAAAAACTTACTTTCTAGATATATACAGTTAAACACAAAACATGAATCTTCTCATGACAAAGAAGCATATGCAGAATTACACACTGACAAAGGTTAACAGAACTCATTAATCAGAACTCATTAATTTATTAATAAATTAATATTTATTTAAGGCAAACCCAAACTTTAATAAGTACTGGGGGGAACCAATGATATGCAACGTCCTAGCCAAAATTATTTTGCAGACCGAATTATTCTCACTTTCCTGATAGTGCTAATGTAATTACTATGGAATGATGATAAGTTTTCTGTTCATTTCTATATGTCAGCATTTTAGTCAAGGTCTTAACTTAAAAAATGTTTAAATCTGTATGTTAATGGACTCAGTCCTTCATTTAAACTCCAAACAAAAGCTAGTAACTTTACAGGAAATTATAATAATGATAAAGTCATTTTACTCAGAGAAAAAGAAAAAACCTAAACTCCTCCTGTGGAGAATAAGAACCCAGAGGAATTCTATGAATAATTGAAAGATCAATTAGCACTGTGCTGTTAGGAACTTTTACTAATTCTTTACAGACAGAATGTTTTTTTTTTCTGTGCAGACAGCAATAATTTCTATATTATTTCTAAAAGACAGCAAATTATTCTAGCTTTTAAGACATGGAGTCATATCATTAATCAGTTTCAGCTGTAAAACAAAGTTAAAGACTTGGCTGTTCAGCCAGATTTTAACAGATTAATTTACTCAGAACAATAATGATACCCAGATTTAAGAAAGAACATTGGTGAATGGATCTATCTATGCATATATGTGAAATCCAAGAATTATATCTTACTAATGATACATTTCTGCTTAACAGATAGAAAGAGTGCAAGGCAATAGTCTTCACTCAAGTGAATTTATCTCCGAAAACACATGTATATAATGTGACAGACTGGAATTTTTCTATCATTAAAATCCTGAATTTCTCTTTTGACAGATGCATGAAACACAATTCCTGTTTACCTGTACAGGTTGTACAAGCCTCATGTAAGGGAAGGAGGAACTTGTTTTGCAAGAGCTGGTATGAGCTGAATTCTTTTACTTCAAGAGTTTGGAACAATTATATGTACTCAGAATAATCCAGTGGCTTTGCCAAGAAGTTAATTTCCTGTTTCTTGAAGCAGCATATTCTGGTGATTAAGGAGTCAACATGTATGTGCAATTTAATATCAGGATGTTTAATTAGCTACAGAGGGGTGGGCGTTGAAAGTCCTACCACTAACTCAGTCAAGAAGCATAAAAATCCAAAGCCAATTTCAAACCAGACTATGTGTGTTAAATAGGAAGACGTTATTAATACAGAGATGACATGTCTATGTTCTTAAGAGCAGCCTCTGGATTTAGCCCCAAGAGAGGTTTGGTTGAGACCATGTGGCCTGCCTGCAGGCTGCCTGGTTAAAGATCCCATTTGTCCCTAGCCATTCCACGTTTCCTGGCTTGCTGGGCACATGGAGCTGAGTAGTCTTGAGCCTCAGGTCTGCCCTCCACCAGACCGTACACACTGCGTAGGGAGCCTGGACAATTATGTTTTGAACATTTGTCTAAATTCTGAGGCCTGCAACTCATACTTCCAACCCATACAGATAAAAGCTATTTTTTGGGTGGGATACACATTTCTTTTGCAAATATTAAGACTGGCATGTTATAAGATGAATCATTAAGAGCTGCATACACTAAACTGTTTAAAAAGTGAAGGAGATCTTACTTAGCTGTAAGTTTAAGACTAAAATGTTTTACAGCCTTGAAATACTTACACTGTAGCATAACTAGGAATAGAATCTCAGGGATTGATATCATATTGTCTTTATGTTTTTAATAGTTTCACAATACAATTGCCTAGGAGAAATACTGAAAAGACAGCATGGAGACTGTGTAGTACTGTAGAATGGTAGTTGCAAGTAGATAATCTTTTAACGTGCCAAAAGCTATGGTTAAGTATTTTTTATGTCATGTTTCCCTTTTGGACTAGGGCAATAGCAGCCTGGTAAAATGGCTTCTTTTGCTCCCAGTCTATGACACCCAGGTGCATTTGTGACTTGACTGTCTTTTCTCTATTCTGCTCTGACAGATGCGTACCTTTTAGGTACGCATAACCCTGCAGTGTCCACCTTTAGATTCCCTCAGATCTTTTTCTGAAGCTGTCTTCTAACTCCTTTTTCAGTCACAGTTATTTCACAGTTTTAGTAGCGATACATATAGATTAAATTCTTGGTTGGGTATAAAACACTCATGTATATTTTAATGCAAAGATGAAAAATTTTGTCACCTTCATTTTTCCCAGTTTTAGATTTTCAATGTAATGTATCCATATCCAAAGTGTTTGTTAGCACTTTGGAAAAGAGGTTTAACCTCATGACCAAATGAAAAGTATTTAATTTGAAATTCATGCCATTCATTATCTCACATCCTCATTAACATTTGTCAAATTCCCTTACTGCAGGAGGCCAGTAGTTTGTCATTTCTCTTCCTGGGAAGACATTAGCAAAAAAAATGCGCCATTTTTTTTTTCTCAAGAACATCATAAAAGAGAAATTAAGTAATTTCCCCATGAATAAAAATATATAGAAACACTTTGCAGATATGAAAACCACCTGGTAATATAACTAGTAGGTAGGAAGTCTGTGAGCACTGATCAATATAGAATATACACTATTTAGTTACATTAATGGGATTAAAGTCTAATTAAAATATTAAAAATGGAAATTGTTTTGAGAAATTTTAAGTAATGTGTTCAAGATGAAATTTCAGATATTGGCAAAGGTATTTGGAATTTCTGTTAATCTCATGTTCCTGTGGATTTTTACTCCTTTGAAATATATAGGAAGAAATATGAATTGCAAGTGAATCTTCAGTAATTAAAATAGTGTGTCACCACAGTTCACCCCAAAGTGAACTTTACATTGTATTAAAAGGAAAGGTCAACATTTTGTTGCTTGAGAACATGAATAATTTATTTGAAACATTAAAGGAAGATTAACTAAATGTAGGTCTTACTTTTGTCTATTTCCTAGTCAGAAATTCTTCTATTTTGCCTAGAATAATTTATATTTTTACTGTTCACATCCAATGTACAGTTATTTTTTTCTCAGCTGTATGTTTAGTACTCTTACCTAATTCTATAATAATGCATCTAGTTTTATATATCTTATATCTCTATTTATGGATCTTATGTTTCTGTGACAGGACTTAGTTCCTTGTATCCATATTTGAAGGGTTAAAATAACCAAGGGGTGTTCAGAGTTTGATGCTTGATTGATGAGGATATTTAGTTCTATATCTCTATACAGACCACAGAATCAAGAATATCTTACTTACTTAAGAACGTAAGTACATGTTAAAAATACTAAAAATCAAAGCTGATACAAGCTATTTATCTACAATAAATAACCCAATAATGCAATTATGGCAGGCATTCTATGTACTAGCAAGGCAAATAAGCCAATATAAGGTAACACCTGTCTGTGAACTGCTAAGGCTGTAATTTGTTTCTCACATCTATAAGGAAAATGTAAAGTTTCAAATTTCTAAATTTAGTGAAAAAGGGGAAAAATCAAATTTAGCAGTGCTTAACATGATAGGCTAGGTTAAAAAATGTACTGAAATATCTATTTTATTATGGATATTGGCAAAGGTGCTTTCCCTAAAGATAAATTGTAATTCTGAGAGAAAGAGGTATTAATTGTCTACAATCCACAAGCTCAAGACCTATACAAATATTTACCAATCAGGAAATAACCATGACAGGAGATAATTTTTCTGTAATTTACCTGACAATCTCGTGCTACTTACAATTATCTTTAACTTCTCTTTACAGTGGAGTCACACTGGTCTATGTGGTGAGGAAATGTTGTTCTCTTTACACCTAGAAACTAGCTGTGACTGAAAAAAGAAATAATTCTGACTTGCAGTTATGTATTAAAATCTGCTTTGAATAGAAACAGACCTATGTAATAAAGCCAAAATGATGATTATTAAACATCATTTGCAGTGCTTTGGTCATGAATGCATAAAAGGGAAAGCACAATCTCTAAGCCCTTATTAAAATACAGTATTTGGGAGGAGGCCCTTTGGATTCTGTTTTTTAATGCTAAAAAAAAAAAGCTGGTTTATGCTACCTTTATTCTAATAATAACTTTAATTTGAACCTTAAAAGTGTAATTTTTTTTAGACAAGGAAAATGCTTTGGTAGGAAAATGGCCTTGCTTTTTATAACACAAAATAATTTTAAAATAATGCATATTCTTTTTTCACATATAATTATACTATTCTTACTCTAAGTGTGAATAGTATTATGACTTAAATCTTACTCCACATCCAATCCTAGTGTTTTAACTTCGTCTGAACTTGTGAAAGCCTGAATTTATTTAATTATTTTATTTTATTGATAAATTTTTTTATCAGTAAAAAAAATCTTAAAACCTTTTGTTGTGAAACATTGCTGGAGTAGTTCAGAAGCTATCAATATTAATGTAAAAGAATTTTTGTGTAACATTGAATTCTACTGCTCTGAGCAAAGGTCTGACTTTTATTATGAGGATAGACAAAAGATGCAAGAGAAATGTCTGTTTAAAGCGAACATTAACACTAAAGATTCAAATCAATGACAGGAACAATTGCACATTTTATTGATAATTCAGGTAGTGTCTCTTATTTTTTGGGAAAGCAGCATATATGTCGAAGTGTATATGAGAAATCTCTCATCTTTTACAGGTCATATTTGAATGAATTGTTCACAATTGCATTTCATATATTTTTGCTTTCTGAAGCAGTTTGTTACGTCCTTGGTCAGCAATTCTGAGCATGATAAATGCTGTATAAATAAATCCAGTGCAAAGACATCTGGTGGATGTTGTAGTCCTACTATAGTTAACCTTTGGTTTAGACACCATATTTGCTGTCTCAGAAGAACTAATTGTATTTCAATCTTTATTATTAGATTTATTTAGATCAGTAATATTATGTCATGAAAGTAGCAAAAGAAGAAACATGTTTTGCTAATAATTTGCTTGTTTTCTGTAAGTACTTTTGGATTTTGGCCCAGTTTTTGGCTATGGTGGGAGAAGATTTGGAATTTTTTGTCAAAATTATTCCTTAGAATATTTTTGGCAACATTGCAAGATAGACTAAGTCAGTTGGACCTGGGAAGATTTAAAGCTGTAGCTTGTACAGTTGTGGCTAGTAGTGTGACAAAACAGCAAAGTGACAATCATTAAAAAAACCCAAAAAACCCCCAAACACCTAAAGCCCCCAAATAAACAACTAATCAAGAGAAGAGTATTTAACAGTTCCAGTTATCCTATATATGAGGTATACACACTGTTTCAAATTCTTACTAATAACAGTAAAAACCTAGTGAGATGTGATCTTAATGGAACAATTTTCCCAGCTATACCCTGCACCTGGCTGCAACTTCTTGTCACTTCACAGCCTTGAATAGCTCCGTGCTCTTCAATGCTATCTTGCACAAGCTGAATGCAGCATCAATTTTCGCACAGATTGTGACAGAAACGCCATTAAGTCCTTACACTGTGATGGGCAGGCGTGCCTTGAATGAAATTTGTTATGGAAAACTTAACAGCCACCTCATGGCTGATTAAGGAACAACAGCATCATCCATTTATTTGCTGAAAGATACTAGTGCTGACAAAAATCCTTGGGGTGGGTTTACATCAGGCATATCGGACTTCCATTAAGTAAGTATATATCCTATTTCCTGGAAAAAGAAGTAGGACCACTGAACTAGTAAATATGAAATATTGAGGAACGTCCTCTGACAGGAAGGCTCAAGGACAGTCAGTCAGAAAGCTCAGCAATCTGTTCTGTCTGAAACACCCTCTCACTGGGCAAAATAATGGAATTATCAAAACTTTCTCCCTGGCTAAGGATCACATTATGCTGGGAAGAGGAAGCCTTAGGAACAAAATCATGTGCCATAAATTACAAAAACATGGTTCTGATCAGGATGAAAGGGAAAAGTAGCCTCCAAGTCAGACAGTGACAAAGACAGGATCTGAACTAGGTGGACTTTCAGTCTGGTCCAGAACAGTGTCTTCTGCAGTCTCATGAAATCAAAAAAGTTTTGTACTTTGGACTTTTGTAGAAAAAGAAGATGCAGAAAAATGTTGCTAGCCACAGGAGTGCCCTTGGGAATCTGCATCCACAAATGTGTGCCCTTTTGCTCATTGCCTTCCACATAGCACAGAGCTGCTGAGTTTTGCAGCTAGGGATTGCTCAGCAATTTGATGAGTTTGCCATAGAAATGACATGCCATTTTCATTCCCAGAGAGCAGGAAACTGTCTTTTCAGTGGCACAGTACAGGAGACCTGAGCACTGGTAGGCATACACATCCTTAGTGCTGTCTCCATATCCAGAAATGTATTATTTCACCCCACACAGTTTTACAAACAGTCTTAACTGATACTGATAGCCTGTAAATAATGATACACCATGTGCTTGCCTCTCTTTCTTGGAATTTCCTGGGTTGTATTCATGTATTTATGAAGTGGTGGTTGTCTTTTGTGAGTGAAAAACGTAAGGAATAAAATACACATAAATGATATGTACTTTCTTTAATCTCAACATAAGAAGTGGCAGACTGCTTTCCAAGGATGCTGAGACAGTGAGTAATTTAAATGCCAAGTAGCAAAAGTTGTCAAGAACATTTCATACATGTTGACTGGCTTTGAATTGTAGTGTTTCATTTAATTTGTTTCATTACATAACTGCTTTATCTCTTATTTTTAACCTCTCTTGCACTTTATCGTTCACTATCTAAATTTTTTCCATAGAAGCTTTAGTCAAGGTGAGATATTAGTGCTGGGTAAAATGAGAAGAAGGTCAGCAAAAATAACAGTCTTTAAAACCTGTTTTTATTGTATACTTCCTGAAATGGAATTATGTTTTCTTGTGAAACTTTGCTAATTTTAACAAAGACTTGTCTTCACAGAAAGTGAGTTTTCTGATTCATAATGTCAGACTTTCTGAGCACAGACCTTAGATTAATGGAAAAGCTAACAAACAACAGCATATTTCTCGAAAATCAATAAATTGTGCATTAAATGTTTTGGTTTTGATGGAAAAGTAAGTGTTTGATATTTCCTCGTCTTCCTAGGAAGACATAGACTTCTGCTGCATTTTCACCTTCAGCAAAGAGGAAAATGTGTTCAAGTAACATGTCAGGGTTGCAGCCCCTTATTGTTAATTCGCTTTACGTTCAGGAAACATCTTCGACTCGCCTTATTTCAAAATTGTCCTTTATATATGTGAGGCCTGAATGCCTCTTCCTGAAAGAGATAAAAATGTAAAGTCTGATACCCTTCACTGTCAGAAATGGAGCACTAAAATAAACAGCTCTTAGATATAAGTCTGGTGTTGCCAAGTCTAGTGTAAATTTCATGATTTAACAACCTGAAAAGCATCTTTCTTTAAATTTTATTGTAAAATAAGAGCTAAATAATAATTTCTTCATAGTTATCTTCAGTGTTCTATCTTTTCTGATCTCTAGATTCACATTTTCAACATTTAACAATGAATGTGTAGGGGCTTTTTTCCCTTACGACAATACTATTCATCTCTCCGTAAATGTTGACAAATTTTCCATCTGAGTCTGTATGGAAATGTATACACCTTACATGCTGGGTAAGAGAGAATGACAAAGCAGCAGTGAAAAGGCTCTACCAAAGACAGTTGTCGTCAAACTATATCCCTGCAGAACATTGCTGTGAAGTTCAAAGCTGTCATGTTGTTTATCACTGTAAGAAAGTCATCTTCCCTGTCATCTTGGAAAAGCTGAATCAGAGTAAGGAGAGCAAGGACAAGAGGATACAAATAGATGAGGAAAACATTTCTCATACAGTTTCCTGTGGTTTTCTTTTGTCACAATCACATTGATCGCAGTTGCTTAAAAAAAAATAATTATCTTGCCAATAAGCAATTTCCTAGACTAGTCTCTTATCTTCCTGGAAGCATATAATCAGCAATAATTTCGATATTTACATTCTCCCCCAGATGACTCTTGTCCATGCCCTGTTCATATCACATGCAAGGATATTTCTGGTTTGGTTTTTTTTTTCATTAATTGATATTCTTTGTTTTTACATAATTTGTGAGGTTTAGAGTCATAATTGCTAGTTTCAGTCCTCTTTTTTGCCTGGAAGACAAGCAAAACAAGAGGTGTATTTTGAATATCAGCACTTTAGCTGGTGATCCTGCTAATGCACTCTGCTTCCTGCCCGTGCTACCAAGTGACCACCTCTTCAGTCACAAATAGGTGTCTCTGTAGGAAAGTCTGCAATGGCCAAAGCTACAATTTCCATTAAGTGATGTCCCAGAAACAGTACGTGCACGTGAGCATATTCGTGGTGGTGGGTATACAGCTTTGGATCTGTTTCCTTTTAACAGGTATTATGTCTTGGTTTAGAGAACAAAATTTGGACTTTTAATGAATAAACGCTCTCTTTTATGTTGTATAATCATTCTAAATCTTCATTCTTAAAGAATGTTCGTACTTTTTTTTTTTTTACAAAGATCAAGCCAATAAACAAATTAAATTAGAACTCCTTCCAATGAGCTCTTGGTTGATTTGCGATTAGCGCGTGTCACACTTCAGTAATGTCAGTTCAAACCTTTTAGTCTAATTAGAAGAAGATAATAAGATATGACGTTTTTTAATATGGTGTGGTTTACGTTTCTTGCAATGAGGCACGTTTGACACTGAGCATGACAATGAAAAAGCATCTGGTATTAAAGTAATAGAAAAATAAAATAAGCAATATATAAAAAGCAGTCTTACATAATCAAAATAATGCTGCAAATTAAATAATATAATATTTTGGTGAATGTATCATACTCTAATATAATATGACATGCCAGTAGTGTTAATGCTTAATATGAAATGACGTGATGTCTAATACAGAAGAAAAACAAGTTTTAAAATGTTGGAATTTCCTGTGCAACAGAAAATTTGACTGCTGTCTGGCTCTAAAGACAGAAGAATGGTGAGGGTGTGAAGAAAAAGTGAAAAATAGGAGGGGAAAGTTTGAAGAAAAAGACAAGGTGGTGTGGCTCATGCTTTGGGATTAGTGAGATTCATCTCTACCAGAAATTTATAACCTTAGGTGACATCTTCCTGTGTTGACTTTTCCCCTGCACTGAGCACAGGCTGGAGCTCACAGTGCCAGCCTGGTGCTGTAAGAGGCAGGAGCAAGGACCATGAACTGGCTCAGGGACATTTCATGCCTGCACAGTGAAAATGCCCCAGCGGCTAAAAAACATTAGAATTTACCCTGATACAAATACTTCTGTGCTCATTATCATGACCTACTGAGAGCTCAGATTAGGGGTTGTGTAAATGAGGTCAAACAAACCAACAAACAAAAAATAGGAAATTATTCTAATTTCTATCAGACAACTATCTTTATTGATATGGTAGAAAAACAGATTAAAAAATGCTTATTTTAAGACCCAGGAGTAGCAAGATAAATTTTGATAACCAGTTTGGAAATTCATCTCTAGAAATGTGCATATTAATGATGTACAACATAAGGGAAATTCTAGTTTAAAATGGAGGAGATGCTACTTGACACAATATTCTGTTCAATAAAAAGAGAGATCCATGGACAGGTATGCTTTTCATATGTTTGGTCATTTGAACATTTTCCCTATTCAAAGTGATGTTGCTCTGGAAATAAGATGTTCAAGGTTTTTATTGTTGATAATCTCAATTTAAAAATGAGGAATTCACATTTACTGCCTAAATTATCTCTTAGGCTTGGTACATGATTTTTTTCAATTCACTTGCACTAACTTGAGATTCTCTGCCATTTCTACAATATGTAACTCAAGGATTATTATGTCACCCACAGGAAATCAAAATTAAAATTTATTCTTCTTTTTGGTTTTTTGGGGGATTTTTGGGGTTGGTTTTTTGTTTGTTTTGGGGTTTTTTTGTTTGATTTTTTTTTTTAACACAATTAGTATTTCTTCCAGCATCTTCAATTTTAGTCTGCTCCATTGCCATATAATTTAAGAGCAAGCAGTGAAGCACTTTGTTGTGGTAGATCTGGAACATTTTGAATAATATTGCATTTTCCAACACACTGTCTGGCTGCCATTTTGAAATTCTGAAGAGTCTAGGGAAAATTTGAGAATTATAAAGATATTTAATATGAGTCTGAATTTTAGAGATATCCTAGATCCATCAGGATGAAGCTGCCATTCCGTGTCTCAAATTAGCAAGAAAGTTTTCCCTTTAAACTGATGTATGTATATTCACAAGTCTCTAGGTTATGTGTAAATTAATTTTCAAGAATTCAACTTTAAAAAAAATCCTATTTATTTAACAAAGTATTTAACCATGTGATCAAGAGATAATCAAAAGGGAAAGACAAGGCCATAATTTCTGGATATTAAGGATTTTTTTTCTCTCTTACCAACAATATCTGTTTTCACCCCACAACAAGATCTGGTATAAGCAGCTGATGTTAATTTGAAGGAAATGGGCTTATATAAAGGTTGAATTTCATCCAATAGTATATTTTTTGATTGTATTTTTGAACTTGATTAAAACACAACTGATCAGGACCTTAATTATGTTTGTCATGTGTCAAACAAAGAAGTAAGAGCATTCTTATATACGTTGCCTTTTAAACTGCAGTTGTTAGAATCTAAAAAAGTATCAAGATTAAAATAACTGCTTTTATTCACAAAATTATAGATTGTGAATAGAATCCTGGTGGAAATATTTTAACAATGTATTTATATTAATATTATAAACTATTAAGTGCCTAACTTGTTCATCTATTATTAGGTTTTGTGGATTTTTGTGTATGGCATCAGGAACAAAGAAATTAATAATAATATCAACAAGAATTAAACAAGAATTATATAACAACAACATTACTGTGAGAAATAATATAAAAACTGTGATTTTAGGAGGTACACATTTGTCATGCAGTGAAGCTTGCTTGCATAGTGAGCATTAAATATTTCTAATTTACTGGGGTTCATTGTAACTAGTTTGGCTCAAAGAGGCAGGAAATCTCGGTCTCAGAGAATGGAAACTTATATATATGGTTGACAGTATTTAATAACTTATTTTCTGCATAGGCCTTCATTTACTGGAAGATGTGGGCAGTATTACAAATTATGATGCCCATAGAATATAATTCAGAGGAAGATAATTCCCTACTTTTGTGTTTCTTCCAATTGGTCCTCTCTATTTTTCCAAGGAGGTGAAGATTTACAACACATTTAGGCTTCAGAATCATTATTACCTGTCTCTGCATAACATTTGACTAAGAAAGTCCTTGCATGCTTAGTGTTAAAATGAAGTCTTCCTTCATGGATTCTAATTTTTTTCTGATTTTGTTACAATTACAGATTCAAGCATTCTAGTTTTCTTAGGCTTTCTTAAGAATCCATTATAATCAAAATTATACTTTAGAAAATTAATAATTTGAATTTTGTAACTGGCATTCTTCAGTCAAAAATGCTTTAGAAGGCAGAAATTGATGATGTTTTCATTTGTTTAATTTTATTTATACCCAGAATTGTCTTAAGACTTTCTTAAAAAAAAAATCAGCTTAAACCATTACACACATCTATAATTTTTTTATATATTTAAGAATTTACAAAGAATTATAAATTATTTACAGCAGAGAAGTTATAGGTTATGTGCTTAATAATATGATAAATATTCCAAGTAATGTATAGCATGGTTTATTTTGTCTCATATTTATTCAGATTATTTACGTTGTTAATCTCATACATGCAGAAAATAAATCTTCTCCTTGGGATTCTGTTTACTCCTACTCTGTGTATTCTTTTTGATTAACATCTAATTCTGCATTCAAAGTGGTAACTTATTATTGCCTACATGCAGAGATTTTCACAATCTGTATGGGCTGAATTTTAGCAAAACAGAACATTTCCCTCTCAGTATGGAAATTTTGTTCTATATTGCTGTAGTTTTCTTACCTGCTTTTCCTAAATCTCTTTTAAAGAGCTTTTATTTTGGTATAATTTTGGATATTTGGGGGACGATTCCTTATGATTCCATAGAATTTTGTGGAAGTAATTCCTTTCCAATTTCTATAGGTTTGACTCCCAGCAGTAGTACATGAAATCATGCTGTAGTGACTTTCCATAGCTGTTAATGGCAGCCTTTTCATGGGCAGCTTCTATAGTTGAGTCACTCTCATGGTATATGCTTTTTTTATTGTCTCAAGCTTCTGCACTGCTCTGTTAGGTTTATTTTCCTCTAACACAGCCCTGCAATTATTACCAAGTCAGGTCAGTATTACCAAGAAATTCTGTAGGAAATACATTCAACATTCTATTTCTTTCATACACACAGTTATATAAATATAAATAGATAAAATAGATATAAATAATAAATAAATAACATAAATATATATAGATATAAATAATATATAAATAGATATAAATACAGTTATAAAAGTCTTCAGTATGATATAGTGAGTTAAAAACTACAGAAATAATTTCTGAGGCAAAATGTTACATTAAAAGCATTCTTTATTAAGATTTAATAGGTTTAACAAAAATTAGACGAGCTGTTAAACTGATATGCTTTCTGTTAGCATATTATAAAGGGAAAACTATATTATAAAAAGAAAAATAAATGTAGTAGCTCAATGTGTAAATTGTTAATCTTCATAAACATTTTTGTGAAAGAACCTTGCTAAACCTGATGTGATGTTTCTCCCTCAAAAAAATGGACTATTAAACTCTGGGGGAGAATTGACTGAAATGATCCATAGAGACTTCAACCGAAGGAAAGGCAGAAGCATTCAGTTGCTCATGGATGTTCAGAATGAACTAAAATCTCCATAAGGTTTGGGTCTGCCCTGTGAAGAAAGTCAGGTTGTTCTAGATATCAAAAAGCATTGCAAAAGTCCTAGGAAGAGCACTACATAAAGAGTTGCCCAAACTAGGAAGTTATAGGTAGTATTTTGGTGGAATTGAAGTTGACAGAATGTGTCAAAAAAGAAAAATAGTGATTGTACTACTGAAAAAAACAAGATAAAATATATTTAGTTTCCAACAGTACTCAGTCAAGAAGACATCTAGTTCTAAATCTTATGTCCCCTTATCAACATTTATTGGAATGATCAAGTTTCAGTTATTAAAATGATTGTGTATGAAGAAGTATTGCTTTCGCAGAACAGAAAATTATGATTACATTACTACATTATAATAAAAGTCTATGGTTTCAAATTTAAATATCAGTGACATTGCTGTGTTTGAACTGGTTTGACCAAACACTGTCCGTTTGATTTGGACATCTGATATTTCCTCAGGAATCTATGCTGTGTGCTCACGCTGTGTTTGAGAGCACCACGTCTGCATGCTGCTTTCTGCTTGCTGTGATTCTTTTAGATATTGCAGAATACATGGACTGGTTGATGTAAGAGACAAAGCTGTCCTCAATTCTCTGTGAAAACTGCTGTTTCCTAAGCTGTGAAAAACTGTTTGTAATTGACTTGTAATAAGTTGTTTCTAAAAGAGAGAAGCTTGTTTCAGCTCTGGTCATTTGAAGCTATGGCTCTTGTTTCATATCTCTCTGTATCTAAACACCTCTGCTGTGCTTTTTTATGGCCCTCAAAGACTCGAAATATTTCATTTGGTCCAAATAATCACTTTGGGATCCTTGGGACGGGTTCAAATGCTTTAAAAACTGGGTTTATATCACTTTGTATAATTTTAGAAGTCCAGTCAGGTATATTTGATCTCTTTATTTCCTGTTTAATTGTGGCGTAATAAAAGTTAAAAAAATTTAAAAGAGAGAGAAAAAAAGTTGTCTGCAAACACAATTTTAGTTTCTATAGCATCTACCTTACATTTTAAAGAATTGAAATGGAAGAGGCATAGTATCTTTCAAGGTTGCTTCAGGTGATAACAAATCTGTATTCTGATACCTAGCAATTGGTAATCACCAGTAATTACTTTCATTACAGCAAAATCTGTGTAGATGACATGTGCAGTTGAAATTCAGCAGGAAAGATGACAGGGAAAGTGAGTTAAAATGCAATGATTTTTAGACTATGCCTATGAAAATGAATTTGTGTGGATAAATATGATGGAAACTGGAAGAGGCAATACTTCTGAAGAAGAAGAAAACACAGAATTGTATACAGACATAATAATGTGAGAACATCCACAGAAGAGGGAAAGGAGGTAAGAAGGAGTGACAAAACACAATAACTGGAGCAGAAATACTGAAACTATAGTGGGAAATTAGGTCAGATATAAGGAAGGAAATAAATAAAGAGGAAGGAAATATGGTTTATCTTAGTTCCTCCATGTAAATGATTCTCAGTAAGGGCTCCCTAAAATCAGTACCCACTGCCAATGCTGCAATGGGTACTGCAGACTCAGAATTCTTTGTCCTTTACACACATCACTCTCCAGACAGAAGTCATCTGCAAGTCTTCTCCTCTGCTTTTGTTTCAGCCTGCTTCCTTGTCTACCCCGTAGTATTCTCATGGACACAAAGACCAGCTCTTTGTGGCTGTCTCATGGACACAAAGACCAGATGCCTCTTTGACCATCCCCACTTTCTTCAGGATCAGTGGGAGATCTGATTTGTCTCAAAGCAGTTATTGTCTCTATTCCATAGGATTCTTCTTGGTACTTTAGGTTTAAATTGTCTAAGCCATGAAAATGATTAGTCATTTTCAGCAAGGAGGTGGAGGTGGTTGGACTGCAGAATGTGTCTGTGTGATGTGATTCACATTCACCTTCAGAAATCCTTTTCTTTCTTTTGGACTGTGTTCCTGATTCCTTTTATTTCTTTTGTTACCTTAATGGCAAATGTTACAGGCAACAGGAAGATTGTTTCCCCTCTACATTGTAATATATTTTCCTGTTTTGGAACATCACCAATTGTGTTGAGAACAGGAGTTTGTCTTTCTCTATCAGCTTCCTGCAGTACAAGACTTATAGATTTATATATTTCTCTCTGGACTTGGGTGCCCATCTCGCACACACACAGAGGTGATCTTAGGGCCCAATTACCAAGTGTCACAGAAATCTGTTTCTCACACTATAGATTGTAATGCTGAAGCAGAATGTGAGCAAATACTGTCCAGAACATCTCCAGTACTGACAAATGCACACTGATAAATATTGTAAACTTATTTAATTTATTAAAAGCCAAAATTTAATATATACCAGCATTATCAAGAATAATAAATACTGAGTTAATATACATTAATATAAAGTTCAGAAATTGAGTGATAAATAGTCTCCACCTATCACAAACCAGCTGACCTTAGCCATTCTAACAAATAAAATTTATGTGTTTCAATAATTCACAGAAGTCACCTACACTGCCTTAGACAACATACATCTTTTATGTCTTTAATGGAGGTAAGTGTGATAAGCAGAGGACCTTCTATCATTGTCATGATGAATTTAGAGCAGTGAGAAAGTGTAGACATGCTCTTAATCAACTGCTTGATGCTTTTGACATATTTCAATTTGTGTTCAGTGAGTTTGACAGTTGAGATCTAGCCAAGTGTTTTCCCCAAGTAATGTGTATTTCTGCTGTTTCATACAACGACTTTTTGTATTTCGTGCCTGTATTAGTGTGGGAGAGATTCCAGCAGAGAGTTTCAGGATCCTTTAGTTCTGTGTGCAAGAAGTAAGAGGAATAAAAAGGTTGAATGACTTACCAACAGAAATAGTAGAAAGGGTCCATGTCATTGGATTGGATTCACAAGCAAAGACTAGTGCATTTTCTTCTGTCATCTTTGCTTTTCTAGCATCCAAGCTTTTTGCAGGTGAAATAAATACATTTATGATATCTAGTAAAGCCCATTCACAGCCTACATTATTTGTCTCTTTTTCAGAATAAACATCTAAATAAACATAATTTGAAGATTTCACAGGCTTTTTGAAGGTCAGTTCATGATTATAAATTGTCTTTTAATATAATCAGAGGCATGATTTGACTGTGAGCTGGTGGCCATTCTTGGCCAGATGGAAGTCCTTTCAAAGGCAGCGAGCATTTGGATGCATTCAAATACTCCAACATACAATTTGGATGCCAAATACCCTTGACTGCAAATTTTTTGTGCCCAACATCTTGTTCCTGGGTTTCTGCTATTACAAAATAGATAACATAGATTTTGATGGGTTGCAAGATCCCTAAAAAGAGCAAAAACAAAGCAATTTGAGTAATTATCTGTCCCTATTCTTAGTTCTATACCTAAGAGTCAGCTGTACCTTTTCCTGAAACATGTTGTTTAATGCCCCAAAATATAAAATTAAGATGCTGCTGCCTTGCTGAGAACACCAACAGGGGAAGTTATTCTGATTCATAATGTGATGATAAGAAATATAGTTAAAAAGAGGGGTTAAAAAGAGGGTAAAATGAACTTGGAACTGATAAGGAAAAAAATATAAGAAACATGTTATTTGATTATCCTATTAAACAGGTAGAAATAAATATGTGTTCAAGTAAAAACAGTGAAGTAACACTGCCATGAAAGCAGAAGAGAGAAATCAGGTTTAGGTTCTTAGTCTTTTTGATGATTGGAAGGACTAACAAAAGAGCTCATTAAGATGTAATAAGCAAGTCAATAGGGATGATAATGGCTAAAATGCTTAGAAAAAAATCACAGGACTCTATTAACAAAAATGTTTTGCTTTGTTGATTTCAGCATAATTGTAGTATAAAACTAGATTCATAGAATGCACCATCAACTAAATCACCTGAAAACCAAAAGCAGTTAACTGTTTCCTGTCAAAGATTAAGAGGTATGCATAAGTGAAGAGATTCTGGAATTATTCTATAGGGTTGAAATAGGCCTTCAAACATTTGAAAATCTTGGTGTTTACTTCACATTATGCACCTTGCCCCGCTTTTCTGTCATTAGTTTATTTGACATTATGTTTCTTTCTATTCACTTCCTTTATCTTATTATGAATGAATGAAAGACTAATGCAACCTGAAATGCCAAGTTTTGTGACATGTAAACTAATTAATTATTACTAGTAACAAACAATTCCTTCCACAAGTGTGTATACCAGCATCACCAGGGACAGACTATCTTCTCTCTTTTACTCTAGGTAGATAAGTAAATTGCTCAAAGTCCTCTGTAAACATGAAGGAGACATCCTACTGAGTCTTTAGGAGGCTTATGAAAATTCTATATCCAAATAACCTGGATCCCAGTTTGATTCTGGCCTGTAATTTCCTATGCTTTACTTCAACTATTACAGATCCCATCACAGGATTAACTCAATCTGTGTTTATATGTGTGATAGCAAAAAGATTAATAGCAGAGGACTCTCTTGCTGCTTATCAGTCTTTCCAGAGTGCAGGCAGAAAAAAAAACCCCTCTTATAACCCTAAATTAGTACCTCGAATATCCAAAATGTAGATATTACCCATAATAATGAACACTTATCTGATTAAAATAACTCAGAAAAAAGATTAAAATAAGGGATTTGTAAAACATGTAGACAATCCTATATATTAAATTTTATTACAGAGTAAAAGTAAATTTGAGAGTTTTAGTGTTGATGTTTTCATTTTTTCATTTTAATATGTTTTCTCTAAGTCCATTTAAGGTCAATCCATTTCTGATGGTCTATTAAAAAAAAAAAAAAAGAGGAAGCAGGGAGGCCTAGGTGAAAAAGTGGTGGCTCAGAGGCTTTTTTCTGTATCCATAGTCCAAGATGAATTTAAATTACTCATTTAGAAGTAAAGGTTTTGAGTCAGGCTGATCAAACACAGGGTTTTCTGATTTATTTTTAGTTCAGCATTTGTAGGGCTTAATTGTTAGACATTTCTGAAGAAAGTGAAGTGTGTGGTTCTGTACTCATGTCATTATGGCTAGTAACTGTAGCACTGCACATAGCAAGATGTACCTTCCTTTTTCCATTCTTAGGAGAAAAAAAAAAACACCAAAAAGATATGGCCAAAGTTTGAACCACAGTGTTGTGGAATAGCTGCCACATACTAAATTTGCTCCTAAAAATCAATGAAATTCCATTTTAGAATAGTAATGGGGAAAATAAATTGTTTTTCCCTGCTCAGTCATTATTTTAAATAACTAATTCAGTTACTGTACTTCAGAGTGAAAATTTAAATCTGGCTTATGAATGGTTGCATGCAAAAAACTGTATAAATGTGGCTAGGTTGAAAGACTTTAAATCTCATATTGCTCAAAATTGAACAAGCCTCTAAATCTCATATTGCTCAAAAATGAACATACTGAGTGCAGAATTCATCCTTCTAGATCTTCACTTGACTGCCCCTGTACTCCTGCATAGTCTGGTCTCTAGTGGCTGTAAGGGGTTGACCCTGGGTGGTGATTTGTGCCCATTGAAGGCACTCTATTCCTCTCCTCCTCTGATGGACAGCAGGGAGAAAATACAATAGAAGGCTCGTGGGCCAGTAGAAGGACAGGGAGAGATCACTTATCAATTGCCATCAAGGACAAAAGAGATTGACTTGGGGAAAATGAATTAATTCAGCTAATCAAATAAGAGTAGGATAATGAGAAATAAAACCAAATCTTAAAAGTCTTCCCTGCAAAAAAACCACCTCCCTTCCTGGGCTTTACTTTCCATTTTCTCTTGCTCATCCCCATCAATGTCACAAGAGGACAGGGAATGGGGGCTGCAGTCAGTTCTTCACATGGTGTCTCTGCCACTCCTTCCTCCTCAGTGGGAAGACTCCTCACACTCTATCCCTACAGAGTGGGGTTCCTGCCGTGGGAGACAGTGCTCCATGAACATCTCCAAGGTGAGTCCCTCCCACAGGCTGCAGTTCTTCACAAACTGCTCCAGCATGGGTCCCTTCCCACAGGGTGCAGTCCCTCAGGAACAGACTGCTTCACTGTGAGTCCCCCACAGAGTCACAAATCCTCACAGCAAACCTGCTCCATGTGCACTCTTTTCCATGGGTCCACAGGTTCTACCAGGATGGGTTTCTGCAGGGTCGCAGCCTCCTCTGGGCATCCACCTGCCCTTGGGTCTGTCTCCTCCAGGGGCTGCAGGTGGATCTGTGCCCCACCACGGAGCTCCAGGGGCTGCAGGTGGATCTCTGCTCCACCACAGCGCTCCAGGGGCTGCAGGTGGATCTGTGCCCCACCACGGAGCTCCAGGGGCTGCAGGGGCACGGCTGCCTCACCAGGCTCTGCACGGGGGCTGTAGGGGAATCTTAGTTCTGGCACTTTGGAACATTTCCTCCTCCCTCCTTCTTCCCTGTGTTTGGTGTCTGCAGTTTTGTTTCTATCACATATTCCCGGTCCTATTTCCAGGTGCGAATGCTCAGGATTTTTCCCCCTCTCTTAAATCTGCCTTCCCAGAGGTGCTACCACTGTTGTTGATGGGCTTGGCCAGTGGCTGCTCTGTCTTGGAACCAGCTGGAATTGGCCCTGTTGGACATGGGGGAGGCTCCTAGAAGCTTCTCGCAGAGTCACTCATGCAGCCACCTGCTACCAAAAATCTTGCTATGGAAAACCAATACACAGGCCTTGAGCAAGAGAGAAAGACAAAACAAAATCCTGGTCAGAGCGAGGATGACTGGGTTTTCAGAAAGCTTATCAGAGACTTTTATGAGCCTTTTTCTTTCAAGAACCAAACTGACTTTTTATTCCAACTGACTTTTTCCTGTTGTCCACCTAAATCTCCTCCCATCACCTTTTTCTAATTCCTTCAGACCCACTTCCATTCAACAGTTCTTCCTAAATTCCTATTTCTTCCTCTGAAGTTTAATTAGTGCTTGGATAGTCTCACCCACAGCATTTCTTTCCATTAACTAACACAGTTTGCAGAGTGCCTACTCTGTTCGAAAAAATAGCTAAGCAAATATTTAGGGTTTTATTGTCTAAACTGAAATCTTTTGGGGAAAGAAACTGTTATATTACAAAGTATATAAACAAGAGGACAAAAAATTATGATGTAAAAGGAAAACAGAGGTTGTAGAGAAATAATGGCAACTCTAAGAATGTCAAAACAAGCCTTCTTATATTGTCTTATGTGCCTTTTTGGGTACTTACCAATTCTTTCTGATTGCATATTTCCCTATAGACATGCGCTTTTTTTAAATTTTTTTCAGTTTCAGGACTTAAGTACTGAAACAAGGCTGCATAAAGAACAGTTGGTTTAGTAATATTTTCTTAAAGAGATAAGTTAAAAATTAGGCATCTCTGTCTCTTCCATGCATTTGCCATTAAATATTCAAATATTTAGATCCTTTGCAGTGTTGTTACCCTTTTAGCTCTACTGGCCATGCCTTTATTAATGTTTATAGAACTGTAGCTACTGATGACCTGTACCAGTTCTTTAAGGTCTATATTAATAATATTTTCAGAATACATAATAAAAATACAATAGAATAGGCACAAACTTAAACACATACTACAATTGACCTAATTTTAGGTAGCTGCCAATGCTATTAATAGGGCTATTTGTTTTAATGTACCTACTAATAGTTAAGCTGCTATTAAAAAAAAAAAGATTAATGGTAACTGTGTAATTTACTATGACAAATCAATGCAGAAGTATTAATTATTAGAATGCTACTTTTATTCATACATATGAAATAAAAATTATATTAGAGTATTAGAGCTAGCAAAAAGCACAACCCCACACTTAGAGTATCTTATGTGAAATCCCATCATCTGAGTGAATTTCTCTATGAAATAATACATTTGTTTTCAACTGTTTCAACAGATTTTATTTATTTCAGTTTACTACTTGTTTCTTGTAGGGTATTTCTTCTGTTGAAGTGACTAAACTAAAATACATTGTTTGCCAGGAGTTGTCTTTTTTTTGGATTAGACATTCATAAAGCATATTGAGAAATACATTCTAATCTTTTCCTTAATCCTAATCTTTTCAATAAATTTTAAAGAAGTTAAATTGTTTTCAAAATCACTTTTTTAAAGGAAAAATGTATTCTACATTTTGCTCTATCTGTGGAAGAAAAGGAAAATCTTTACCTAAACAAAAATTTCTCTGAATGTTTCATTTTAATAGAGAAAGTAATTTTCCTTTGAATTTTTTTTAATAATAAGCATTTCGACAAGAGCTGGTCCTGAAGGGTATTACAGGAGAGAATCTTCTGATGCTGCTCTCTGAGGTTCATTTGTTACAGAAAATCAACCCAGAGAGTCTTGCTCTCCACAATGTGAACCTTAAACATTTAATCCATTGTAATAATATAACAAGAAATTAGGACCATAGGCACTAGCTCTCTACATTCGTGATGAGCTTCTGCTATTACACACTAGCTTCATAAATTATCTGTTGGCTCTAAGCCACATTCAGCCTCCACTTGATGGTCTGGTCTCTAAATTGCCAGAGGATCTGAAATACAGGAGGATTCAGCAAGCTGTATTCTGTTATCATCCCAGCAGCTGAAGTCTGGCACAGCAGCATGACATTAGATTGGTAGATTGCCACCTAATAAATTAATATCATAGATAATAGGATTTAATTGCTTGAGTCTCTCCTTTCTGTAGCATCAGCTAACCTGATGAGTAGCTTACATTTTTGCTGACACAGTCAGCAGTTCTGTTGGCCTTTACAGTAGTAATATCACTTTTTGGCCAGATCTGGAGAAAGTCTTTAAGGATTTACCTAACTTTTGTATTACTGGCTCAGCTACCTATATAGACCTTGTTCAGGCTCCATTTTCTACACATCCATTCCTTACATGGGAAAATTGCTCCTAATTAATCATCAATAGGAGAAGAAGAGAGAGAAACTATTTTTGGATGACCATAATTTGGGAGACCAGTAGCACTCTGGCTGGTCCAAATCCCTGAAAAAAATGTGCTGGGATCAAAAGGCATCCCTTTTTACAAAATTTATAACAGACTCTGAAACTCCCTATTTTGATACTACTGTGTAGACACTTCTTATTTCACACTCTAAAAGGAATTACTTATATTTTTGAGACTGGGCTTTGTAACTTAGGAAGCAGGCTATTTTCACCTTCTTCCCCACCCTATCTTCTCATGTCACATAAACATTGACACATCTATATTTTGATTACTCCACCAGTAACATTAGAAAGAAGTTGCACATACTGTATGTAATCCTTCCTCTCTGCTATTGGGAGGCAATAGCTTTGCAGTTGAGGCACAACAGGCATTGTAACTGCATCAGATTATCAGTCACTGATCATAAAAATGTACCAGAAAAAAATTTGGGAGTGGAATAATGTAATAAAAAGGGATATGGGTGAGTAGAGGAACATCTCTAAAAAACAAAAAGGGAGTCAGGTTTGTGGTGATGCAACTTCTCCAGGTCTGTCTGTCAAGGGCAGAAGTAATTTTGTCCAGCTTAATAGGACAAGGATTTTTGGTAGCAATCCTATGGTTATCATATTGGTTATATCTACTAGAGGTTTCTATCGTGAAGGATTTGTTTCTTAGATCTCAGGTTGTTTTTTTTAAATGTGGGTTTGTAGCAGAATTAGAAAGGAAAAATGATGAAAATGAAATATGTAATCTCAT
This sequence comes from Rhabdornis inornatus, assembly GCA_013397075.1. Classification (NCBI taxonomy): domain Eukaryota; kingdom Metazoa; phylum Chordata; class Aves; order Passeriformes; family Rhabdornithidae; genus Rhabdornis; species Rhabdornis inornatus. The sequence continues at coordinate 851,628 of VWZS01003783.1, forward strand.
CCAATGTCTAAAGCAGATAATGTGTATTTCCCAAATAAGGAGAAAACCCTGGGCACTAATTTTGAATTACTGAGACAGAAAGATTATTCCAGCTTTTGATGACTGGAAAAATCACCTGAGTCCAGAGTCTTGTTGAAGAAATATTCCTTCTATAAGTTCTGTTTGCCTACCCAGCCAGTAAAAGTCAGGAACCTAGATAAGGAAAAATCCTTACACATATTTTTGAAAAGAGGCTTCTGTTTTCAGTTATGTTCACAAGCAGCAACAAGATAACCTCTCACTTCTGCTGCTTACTTGGGAATGTTCACATTTGACATTGTGCTATTAGCCACAGAAGTTTGGCTGTCAAGTATAGTACACCAGGCATTTTCTGGTCCTAGTGTGGAAAGAGTTTTTTTAGAAAACAGCATTTTTGTCCCTCCTTGCCATATTTCAGACCCAACTCAGCACTTTTGCTCCAGCTGCACTCCTTTTCTGCCCTGCTCTTCATACATGGAGCACAGAAATCTTAATTTGTGGTGGTATTGCTAGCTATTCAGATGGTAGATGCACCACACACTGTCTTTCCACGGGGAATTGAGATTCATCTCAGATTAGTGAGTTTTGTTCAGAGTGAAATCTGCAATGAAGCCAATTTCTAGTTAGGTCTTAAGCTAATTCCTTCAAGATGTGGGTATGTTCTGTTAATCTGGAATATCTTCCATTTTAGCCCCATGTTACAGGCAGTAAATCTTTGTTTCAGCAACATCACATGGTATAAATATAATCTCCTGATTTACTCCAGATAAGAGATATAAATGATTAGAAGGTTTTCTGCTTTCTTTTTCAGAGTTCTTGTACTTACAGGTTTTGGGGGCTGTTTTTCTTTTTTGCCTTTGTAAAACTTCTTTTTATGAATTTTTACTTCTTTACTGCTACTGTTCAAAACATTGTAAGGAGTTGTAGAAACATCTCTTCTACTAAAATTATTTTGCATCATTTACATGAAAAGTTAAACTTTCACAAGTACTGTACCAGTAGTGTGTTGGCTGAGGTAGTGCTGATCTTAATACTGAGATCAAATATTGGGAACTGGGCTCTGAGTCCTTGATAACTATTTTTTTATATATCAATATTTATCATAATTATTTCTGTTGTCTGGTTATCATTTCCTTAACTGAGTAAAGAATTATACCAATATCTTTAAGTAGTTACTACTGACATGCAGCCTTGAAGGCAGGATTTGTTAAAACTGCTTAAGATAATGAGAAAATAATTTTCCACCTCCCTGAGCTTCAGTTATCTCATTTGAAAACATGGATATAATAATTCATCTTTTGAAAGTCACTGCAGTGCTATGTAAGATTTAGTCAATAGATTTTGTAATTTTGGAAGAACGAAAAGTATATAATGGAAAGGTATAAACAAAACACTTCAGATATTATTATTCATTTATATATATGTATGTAACTTGCATTACACCTTTATTAGCTAGACATTTGTGTGTTCTTCCATGAGCTGTACAAAACACTGGGACTAAAAGTCTACAGGGAACAGATAAGTACTGAAAAACTTCAAAATAGTACAGAATGATGCAGGAAATCTGTAGAAAACTCATGTATGTTTAGATATATATATATATATATATATATGAACATTTGTTTGAATCAATAGCAA
>VWZS01003783.1:853295-870184 GCA_013397075.1 Rhabdornis inornatus
AAAGTTCTACATATCACAGCTGGAGTTTTTTTGTGACAAAGCAATATTATAATAAAACAACTTCATAAGGAGGGCTAGAAATGGTAGGAGAGAAACACTCCAGCAGTGTACAGAAATATGAGTGCACTGACATGCTCCATAAGCTCTTCCCTCCTTTTTTGGGCTTAACCTGATCTGCTGTGGTGAAACTGTGCAACATGGGTTGGGTAACTATAAAACATAATCTTGGAGAAATCTGTGAGAAGTATCCTCAGGGGTTTCCCCCATTACCCATTTCAACAATCACATCTTAACCTCTCCTTCGCTTGCAGAACAGTGAATTCTTGCTGCTCTTGACACTTCAGGAAAAAACAAATGAAGAAATTAATTTGTTTTCTACTCTAGGATGTGTAGCAATGGTTTAATGACCAGCTCTCAAAGAGGGGGTTATGGTCTCCATCTCTGGCTATGTTCTAGTAAAGACATTTTTAAAGTATCCAGATCTTCAGATGTTTTCATACTGGATTTATACATTCAGGCAATCTATTTCTATTACAATGTATCAAAATTTCTCCATGACTATAATCTCTACATAAACACATTTCCAGGGATTTCTGCTAATCTGAGGTGTTGAAATATCACCAAGTGATAAATTCAGGATTCTGAGTTACATGGAAAATGATGTTCAGAATTTCTTTCTTTAATCAAAGATTGGATAGTGAAATTTCAACTGAAGTTAGAATTTTATTTTTTTTAAGTAACCTAATTTATTTGGTTCCATTTTTTAATAGGAATGTAATGTTTTCAGTGTTCATAAAAGCAAAAACTGTATTGAAATTATTACAGCTGGGATTCTAAAATGCTTTGGCATGGAAAGTAAAGTGGCTAATTGTTTTCTGCTACATTTAAAATTGCTCAAATTATTTAGGTCAAAAATATTTCCAAATATCAAGGAGTTCTTTCATTTCTCAGCTGTCTGCCTGAGCCTTCTTTCACTAGGCTGTTTTTAAGCTAGCAAATATGAGAGCCTCAAAGATAAGGAAAATAAACCCCAAACACAAAAACATAAATACTATTTTAATGATATGGGAAAATATATTTGATGTATTTATGAACAAAATGTGATGTTCTTCCTTAACTGTAATTTTTCCAAATTACAAAACAACAGCATTGAGAACAAAGACATATGAAAGAACACATGGACCTGAATTTCCAGCTGTTGCAAAGTTTCACATATTGATATATGTGGCTTATGTTATATAATTGAGAAAAACAGCAGCTATGTGTTAAAAAAAAAACCTATTTGCAACTGAACCTTCTCATATCTCAGGAATACAAATTTGAATTTGAATTCTTTTAAGTGTAATGGATGCTGGAGAGTATGTCTGTTGAAGATATAAGTGTTGTGTTTAAGGTAAAACACAAGAAATTTGCAAATGGAAAACAGTTGTAGCTGCAGAATATGAATTTACTAATTTGAAAGTTCAGTACTTTGGTTTCATGGGTAATAGTTTAAAATGGGAACATACTCACAGACTAGAAAAATCATAAAGAGAAGATAAATCCCTTATTAACTTTCTTTTCTAATAAAGTAGGACAGTTTGAAGGTCTTTTCTTAGTGAAGTATCACTGTAAAACTTAAATAGACTTTGTCTCTACTGCAGACTGCTGATCAGAGCTAGGGCAGCTCTCAGGTCAGACTCCTTTTATCAGGGCTTTACTTGGTTGGGGCTTGAAAACCTCCAAGGAGCTAACTTCTCTGGGTAACCTCTCCCACTGCCTGGCTGTCCCTGTGAGGAAAAGGCATGCCTTGTATCTGAAGTGAATCCCCTGTGCTTTGGTTTCTTCTCTCCTTGCTTAAACTCCTGCAAAGAGCCTCAATGACCTTCCTATAAGTGTTGGAGGACAGTGGTGTGGCTCCCTGAAGCCATCCCTTCCTCCAGGCAGAACAAGTCCTATTTTCTCAGCCTCTCCTAGAAGGGTGTTCCAGCCCCAAGGATTGACCTTGGTTGGATGCCAGATGCCCACTCCTGCTACTGTCTCACTCCCTTTCCTCAACAGGAGGAAATATGACTAAAAAAATTGCAGACTGAGATATAGACATGATGATCATTTGCCAATTACCATCACAGACAAAACAAATTTGCCTCGAAAATAAATTTGTCACTAATTAATTAGATTTGGACCATGAGAAACAAAGACAAAATTGAAAACTCACCTTCCCCTCACTCCCCTTTTCACCCAGGAAACTTCACTGCTCTCCCCACTCCTCTACCTTGTCAGTCCTGAACAACACAGGGATGGTGGGATTGGGGTATTATGTTCAACCCATAACTGTACGTCCTTACATTTGCTCCCTGCTCCAGCATGGGTTATCTCCATGGGCTGCAGTTCTTCAGGATGATCCTGCTCCAATTCGGACTCCCATATGAGCTGCAGAGAAGTAACTGCTCCACCTTGTTCTCCATGGGCTGTAGGAGCTGTCCCAGTACTTGAGTATTTATTTCACTTTCTTTGAACCATGTACTCACAGGGCTATTTCTCACTTTCTTTCCCCACACTCCTCACTGCCTGTTCCGTTTTCAGTCTTCCTTAAATAGGTTTTCCCAGAGCTGCCAGCAGTTTGGCTGATGGGTGCAGTGGGTTCTATCTGGTGTCAACTGGAACCGGCTGTGTCCAGCATGAAGTGGCCACTGGCATCTCCTCACCAGGGTCACCCTGCAGTGCCCTCATTGCCAGCATTGAGACATGAGTGGACACAGACACCACGTACAGCAGCCTTCCACTATACCTCATTCCTTCCTACTTTCCTGCAATATCTTATTTTGCTTTTCTCTGATTTTTTTTACATATTTTTATTTCTGTGAGGTAATGAGCAAACTGAATGAATATGCTGAAAACCAGGCACAGCAACATTTTGGGTAGTATGTGGGACTTTAGCCATCCTCTCTAGACCCAGGTGACTCACGTGCCTGCATCAGGGGAGGTGGTGGCCAACAGGCTGTGGAGCCCTCAGCTGGGTTGACAGCTGAGCAAGTACTGAGGAATACTTGAAAAACAAGGAACTATTTTGTCCCCACTGATGAATACAAAATAACTACAATCTCAACTATCATGTCTAATGTAGTAGATATGTGACAGCCTGTTCGATTTGTCTTGTGTCAGATCTAGAAGTCATACTTTGTCTCCATATTTTGAACCACAATTCGATCAACTATTGATATTATTAAATCAACCTAATATGCCAGCAAATCATTAACTTGAACGTGAAACATGCAGGAAGAAATTATCTTAAGCCTTGATTAAACACTCTGTTCATGTTTGTAAGTGTAAACCAGAACTACATGCAAACAATTTTTCTAGTATCAAAAGCAATCCTATAGCACTTTAATAGTATTTATTTACCCAGTAAAACAACATTACTTTGACTTCAGTCGAAGTCTTTCCAGAGTGAAGATTAAGGAAAGTGAAATTTCATACTATCATGGAAATATATATACAGTGCCTTTACTGAGTCTAGTGACACAGCAGGGAACGTCTCAAAAATCCAGAATGTATTAATAAACTACTTTTAAAAGGCCATTTTCTCACAGGGACCAAAAAAATAATTCTGAGCTATTTTACTAAGATCAAGCTATTTCAAAACCACAAGACAAAAATCTATCACCTTCTTTTATTTTGTAAAACTGGCAAAAATGTAACATTTCAGCTATGAGCTTATTTTTTCTACCACGTCATTCTATTTCACAGTGCTGACAATCAAGATGTTTATAGTGCTATTAATATCAAACCTGCATATGTGGAGAGCCTTGGGAGTTGTTTTGATCCAAATTCTGCAGAAGTAAGTGTGCTGAGAACTGAAAACGAAACTGGAAATAAAATGTAACCTTTACCCTTAAATAAAATGTAACACTTAGAACATTATATTAAAGCACGCAATGCATTCTACAACTATAAGAACACTTGGTTTAAGAATAAATTTCTTTTAAAAAGTGGTTTAAAGATCAGCCATGTTATTCAGCTTGATAATGTTCATTTACAAACAAGGAAATAATAATTCTTTTTACCTGAGAAATTACCAGGTGAAAATATATGGCTTATGTTATAGTGGCTAGTAGAAATAAAGACATTTATTTCTCACTTCAAGGAGTCAAAGCATCCCACTCCTTTCTGAATAAAAAGTCACAGATAGCTACAATTAAAACAGCTGCAGGTGGGTGACTAACTGTAGGTAGCTACCAAGCTTTTGGCAATATTAATGACGACAGCAGGAAGGATAAACATGTCTTTATCATATAATTAATTAAAATTACTATTGTTGTTGCTACTTATAATTTGAATCTCTGTGCTGAGCTTTACACTGTCTTAGACATGGAGAAACAAAGACAAAATTCCTTTCCCTTGGGAGTTAATGATCCAAAAATAACCCACTCACAGAAAATGTTTCTGCCAGGTGAGAGCATTGGTAGGTGGTGGCAGAGAATTATTCTCTGCCAGTTCTAAACTGGATCAATAGATAATAAAGATATCTCACTCTACCAGACTGATGAGCACATTTCATGAGCATTGAAATCACATGTGGATACTGATAATATTGAGAGGAGAAAATCAAATTGGTTTAAAGAAATCTATAATGGTGTTTTATGAAATGTTATTCTGAAAGACTTTTACAATGAAAAAAAACAGAAATTTAAAGAACACTGTTATGACTTTTCCTTTATATCAGGAACATAAAAAATTAATTATTTTTCTTCCGCTTTGGACTTTGCATGTTGCACTATTAAAGGATGCAAGATTTTTCCTGTGAGATTTTACTGTCCTTTGGCGTCCTCTTAGTTTTTCTGTTTATTTATTCACTCAGATTTCACAGATTCACAAAGAATTTTCTGTGCAGTTCTTTTGCAGAAGTTTGTTCTGAATAGGCAGAGGTATAGCCATAGGAGAAATCAAGCAAAAAAGAAATGTTTTAATAAAAAAACTTGAAATTTCAAAAAATAATAATTTTTCAATTTAATTTGGATGTGAGTTTTTATTTCTATCTTCTTTATCTTTCTCATTCTACCTAAAACTAAACCACAGCTAGAAGTAAAAAATGAAAGTACAAATAGCACTTGTTATAGGTCAGAGAGGACTCTAGAAATGTAAACATTTAAATATTGATATTACATGACGTAAGATGCCTTGAATTATTTTCAATTATTAAACAACTGCTCCCCAGTCATACAGAAATTTTGGTGTCATCTCTTCATAGTAATGAAGAAGGAATTGACCTCCAATCATAACATAATTCTCATTTTTCTTAACAAATAAGCATATACTATGAGAATTATTCCCTTTGCTTTTATCCTTTATCAAACAAAGTTATATAATTACACTGTGCAACAAAGGCATGAAAACTCCGCCAGTTTCATGCAGTATCCATCTCTTTCCAGAGCAAGACAAAAAGTATTTTTGTTATACCTATCCAAGTAACCAAACAGAGGTATTATAATGGTGCTGAAGGAATTACTTGATTTTAAGAACCCATTTTTCCTTCTTTGTCCTTCATATTGCTGTCAGAATAAATCAAAAGATTTTAATATTCAAAAAACAGGGTAAGAATAAAATATTAACATCTTTTGTCAGTTCAATTATTCGTTCATTTACTATAGAGAATGAAACAGTCTTTGAACAGGGTTTTTTTCTTTCGGGTGAGTTTTCTATGGAATGAAAGTGGGTTTCTTAATGATGCATTATAGCACAGTAATACCTTAGAAACAAGGCAGTATTGGTTTGAAATCTACACAGTATGGCATATTTAGTTATTCAGCAAAAGACTGCATTCCTAGTGGTCCTTTTTCTTATAATTGTCCCCTTGTTATAAGTGTTTCAAGGTCTTTGAGATTAAGTTTGGACAGATCACATGGTGTATTAGGCAGTCATGTAAACAGGATTTGTGTTGATTTTGTGAGAAGCTATGAAATAAAATGCACTAAAATCCACTAGCATTAGTGCAGTAGTATGCTTTTGAGTGATGCAAGATCCAAAATTACATGATGGGAGATTTTGAGAAGAACATGAAATTTTATATAATGGTGCATGAGCAGATGAAGGGAGTCAAAAAAGCACTAGAATGACCCACAAACATAAGTAGGGAAGAACACATCATTGCTACCTCCCTTTCTGCTTTTATTGATGAAATTAGTTCACACAGTGCTTCATTTTGCTTATAAAAGCCTTTATCCTGAGCTTACATCAATCACCCTTTACAAAAACTGATACAGTCAAATCAGGCTGGAATGCAATAACGTCTTTACACAACCAAGCCAAAGAAAGTAATCAGCTATAAAGAAACCAAATCCAAGAACTATCTCTTTCCTCCACAAATACAAGCTCTAAGCATATTTTTATCATTCACAATGTGTGAGTGTTTCAGCATGTCCTGCAGACCGGGAAATATTAGGAAGCAATTTGGTCATATTGGAAGTGAATGCAAATCATTCTGCTCGAGTAAAATGACTTTGTAGAGGTGGGGTGGCAGAGGATTTGCCTTCATCTAGGAAAAGAAACAAGATGGGGAGTCTTTAATTGTGGGCTGCTTTGCCTCAGACTGCTCGAGTTTGCTGTTCAGGAGCAGTGGCACTGCATCCCACACTGCCTCTCCTGCAATCTGTTCAGGCAAGGACCGTCCATCTGCTGGGTTTAAACAGACCCCCAGTTGCTTATGTGTTTGTTCACAGATGTAGGTAGGAGGTTTGAACTGCGGGCTTCTAAAACTCGAATCCAAGATTATGAGACACATTTGCAAACATGCTTGCATATAACAGTCTTATCTCTTTGCTGGGAAATGCTCTATTGTTTGACTTGCAAATCAGTTCCCTTTAAATTGAAACATGGTAGTGATACTTGTGCATATAAAATTAAATTTGCACAATATCACTTCTATTTAGTCAAGAACTATAAAATATACAATGACAGGAAACATTAAGGACAGCATCCATGAAATTATTATACATGAAATAGAAATTATTTGACAAGAGAAAGATTTGCAAGAGGAGTGTGTTTCCAAGAGATTTGGTTCTCAGACTATGGAAAATGTAGCACTTGAAAATAACATTATAATTTCAATTGATTCGCAAGGGTCTTCTACAAGTAAAACAATTGCTATATTTTTAACAATGGACTGAATTGGCCTCTTTATAGGAAAATTACAGATATTTCACTTTGATTGCAACTGAAAGAGTTTTCTAATTCTTTCAGCCTTTCCTTGGGAATGTCTCTTTCTCCTGAAAGCGAGTTCTTGGTATTGGAAAGTAAGTGTGGAATACGATGGAAAGGGTACAGAACAAAGTGCTCCAACACATGACTATCAGTTTTGAGAAGAAGAATCCTTGTAGGAAGATGTTACTATGATTTTAATAAAATACTAAATGGGTTTTTCTTCCTACTCTACCAGCTGGAACAGACCATTCGATTACAATCCACAGATAAGGTTTGGGTTCACTTGCAAGAGTAATTTTATGGGACAAGGCTAATGCTCTTATTATCTCTGAGTTTTATGGTTCATTATTTGCTACCTTCTATGCACACAATTTGGTTTGGAAAAAAAAAACAAACTTGATCAGTGAATCACAGGTGATGTATGGACACGGTGACACAGGTGACATGGAAGATTTCACTTTCATCCTAAACGCATGTTTCTTTAAGTACCAAAAGGAAAAAATCCTCATTATAAAATGAAAGAGCAGATTCTCAGTTCTCTGTGTGGCTTTTCAACGCATCCAGAGTGATTCAGCTGCTGAGCTGCAGAAGGAGACTAACCTGCCCAACATCCCTAGAACACAGTTATATTCCCAGATGCTGTTCTGCAGGATGATTGAAACACAACTGAGAAAGAATTCTATCAACTACCTAGGCAAGCTAGACCACATTTGTCAAGTCTATATTATTAGTTACAGGATGCTAGCTTTTGTTATCAGTTTTATAGTATTCCAGGTAGTGTTGATTCTACTTTACATCTTCAGTTTTTTACAATTTTTAAAAATTTTCTTGATGTGAGTGAAGTTAAACCAGGACTTAGATACCAGTCTTGCTAGGTACTGAGTGTACTTGAGAAGTGAGTAATTTCAGATCTTACCAATATAGTAGGATTTGGCCCATAGGCAAATGGAAGGAATAGTAGAGTAAAGGCAAGACTTAACAGCTAAATGGTGCTGCCCATTGATAGACATCTCTGGGAAAATCCTGGAAGTTGGCAACGAACGTTTCATAGAATTAGAGAGTGGGTTTGTGTTCAAAAGGACTTTCAGAGGTCATATAGTACAAACCTCCTGCAAAGAGTACGGGCATCAACTCGACCTGGTTGCTCAGAGCCCCATCCAACATGACCTTGAAAGTTTCCAGGGATGGGTCACCTACCACCTCACTGGAAAACCTGTTCCAGTGTCTCACCACCTCTTCATTAAAAAAATCAGAAAATCAGCCTTATATCAAGCCTGAACCATCTACTTATTTCTAAAACATTGCCCCTTGTCCTATCACAATAGGCCCTACTAAAATGTCTGTCCCCATCTTTCTTGTAGGCCCTCTTCAGGTTCTGGCAGGCTGCTATAAGGTGTCCCTGGAAGCTTCTCCTCTCCAACTTGAACAACCTCAACTCTCCCAGCCTTTCCTCGTAGGAGATGTATCCCAAACTTCAGATCATTTTGGGGACATTCCTCTGGACTTGCTCCATCAGATCCATGTCCTTCCTGTGCTGGGACCCCAGAGCTGGGTGCAGAACTCCAGGTGGGGTCTCAGCAGAGCAGAGCAGAAGGGGAGGATCACCTCCCTCCACCTGCTGACCAAGCTGCTTTGGATGCCGCCCAGGATATGGTTTGCTTTCTGGGTTGTGAGTGCACATCATTGGCTCATGACCATCTCTTCAATCCAACAGAACACACAAGCCTTTGCCAGCAGGACTGCTCTCTATCTCTTCATCCCCCAAAACTGTATTTATACCCTTACCCAGGTGCAGCACCTTTCATTTGGTTCTCTTGAACCTTATGATATTCACAAGTACAAAACACAAGTATATTGTCCTTAACAAACTAATAGAAACTGATTTCAAATACATTTGTGACTTAGATTGTTATATGTTATCAATTTAATTTTACTAGTACTTGCTTTGAGAGACCTAAATTTGCTTTTACAAGAAAAACTGACACAATCAGTACAGAGCAGCTACAGAAACAAAAGTTGCATTCTTCAAACAATAAAATCCTTCAATAAAACCAGCATACCTGAGTTAGAGTCAGCAGGATTATGTGTTTATATTCAGTACTCATACTCCATAGACCTGTTTGCAAGTATAGAACTGATCTGTACTGGTGAAGGCAAAAAATGGATATGTTTAAAGCACTTTTGATCCTGAGCATCCCTTGAGGTACTGACTGTGCATGAGCACTTGGCAGTTTCCATCCCCTAAAAGAAGATACGCTGCAAAAATGCTGATGAATATTCTCCTAACTTCCATCTAGCTATCACATAATGTAGAATATTTTGTATTTTTAAAGTAAATTTTTAAAAAGTATTGGTGGCAGGGGGTATAATTTTAAACATTTTTGTGATTTTAATGATTTAATGTTTTGTTTTTGACCAGCTTAAGGAACAGTTAGCATTTTTCAGGAAGCACTGAATGTGAATTGGATGGCTCGACATTACAGGGGAAGAAAAGAACACACAAAAAAAATCCTATTTAAGATGCAGCTAGGATGCTCACTCTAGAGGAGAACAGCTGTGTGGAACAGTTATTATGCAATAAATTCCCAGCCTGGCGCTCTAACTTTCCTGTGTAGATAACCCCCAAAACCATTCAGGCAGGTCAGGGAAGTGCCTGCTTCTTTTGCCATTAACGTGAGTTACAGCTGTTTACAATTGCTGCAGTCTAAATGGAGAAAGCAAGCATTAACAACATAAAACAATGATCCCACTATGAAATGCGTCTCTGCAAAATTTATATTTGAAGTTCAATGTCTGTCATGTGTTCTAAGTTCCTAGTTCAAATATGTTTAGCTTAAAATTAAAAAGCTTATTCCATCTGCTAGCCCTGCATATTCAATTTTAAATTTGTAATGTGAGGCTTCTGTGTCTTGGTTCCAATACCATTTATGGTGAAGATTCAACAGAACAAATTCTTCTTATATTTCTGTTCATGACATGTGAATCAGAATTCTGCCTCTGTGTGTATGCATGAGTAAAAAAGAAAAAGAATAATTGTTTCAGTAAACAGACATGGCTTTTGTCTCTCACAAAAGATATATACATGTTAATAATTGTAATTTTTAAGGACAGAGCTTCTGAGATTCTTAGCTGGTGGTAAATTGTTATGACAAATAATATTTTAACTCATCTCTATCAATACCAGCCGCTGGATCTGGCTCATATACAACTGTTGAAACAAATAATCAGCTTCTGTTTTATTTGAGTTTTATGAGAGAAGTTTCCCAAAAATTAAACAATCCAACTTTTCAATTTCAGATTCAGACAATTAATATTGGTGCTAAGCATTGCAACTTGTGTTACACAAGATGTTGGACAATTTGTAGCTGGTTTTGAAAATCAGAAAAATTAGGGTCATTAGTTTTTTTCTTCTTTAAGGAAAAATCCTTTTTCCTCACAACAGGGAAGGGGATTAAAGTTTTGAATGAAATATCCTTTTTTTTTAATCATAAGCTGTCTTAAATGCCTGAAAAACAGTGGTTACCTTCCCACACGGAAGATTTGGAGAAAATGACTGCAGAGTCAGTAGGATAATAGAAAAAGAAGTGTCAGCTTGCTGATATCATCCTGTTGTATCCATATTTTTAATTTTGGTTTCAGAGCAACAGAAAAAAACAACACTTCTTAGGGTTTCATTTTTCTGTCATCTAGTTGACAGCAACAGAAGAGTCTGAAGAAGTGACTAGGAAAAAGAATGCTGGAAAGAAACAAGTCAAAATTGTCAGAAAGAAAGTACCTTCCAGATACATCCCAGGCTTCAAGATGACATATTTTCAATTTCATGGCCAAAGAGTGAAAGTCAGGCTATAGAGGAGTAATAAGTAAAATCAACATTTACTATGGTGAAGCCAGCTTTATGTTTTTAGCTGAACAATGTATGCTGACATAGCCATTCCTTTTCTCCTGTGCCCAGGAATTCCTCTACCCAGGAATAAGTGCTGATCACATGGGAGGCAGACTGTGTGAGCAGATTAAGAAAGGAAAGCAGAGGTAAAATGTGCTGCTGACTCATATTAGGTGTAAGAGACAAAGCCCTACGCTGAGTGACAGCAGGGAAAGTATCACTATCAGGCCAGCTAAACTGCCAGATTATCTGTGGATTTTTTGTATAGACTTGCATGTCTGCTTGCCAAGACTATTTTACATTTGATGGAGGAGAAAAAGGAACAGAAAATTCTTTGTCTGTATATAAAAGATGTAAAAGGAGATAACTTTTTTTTTTTAACAAGACAGCCAATTGCACTTTTGCTGTCATGCCTAGAAAAATGTAACAGGACATTCAACGTGAATATTATTTGAAATGTAAAGGAACAATTCAAAACTCATTGTCTCTTGCTGTATAGAGGTTTTTTTGCAATTATTTTAAGTTATAAATTTGTTAGCTAGGAAGCTTGAAATATGAATTTTAATTATTTTCTCCACAATTGCCTGGAAGAGAATTTGAGACTATGTAATGAAACCAGAACTCTGAGGATGTTAGACTCCTGTGTCCTAAAAACCAGAAAATATGTAGGCCATATGGATGCAACTTGGTTAAATATGACAATCTCTGTTTGAATTTGAGAATCGAATACTTTTGAGTGCTACAATCTACAGCCCAGAGACTCTTTGCTGAGATAAATTTCTGTTTGACTTAAAATAAATGATATTTGATAAAGTCTTAAATTGCTCACAGACATTTTAGGAAGGACATTGGATATAATTGTCATTATTAAGAATGACGTGATTCAATATGAATTATTAAATCACAAATGCTAGTCATTGCTAATATAAAGGCTGCATTGTTTGCAACTAAGAATAGTTTGAAACTAGAACTTTGGTGACTGGAGATGTTTTTTGTCTCTTGACCTACAGTTTGTTAGTTGCTGTCTGAAACAGACTATTATCATCTAATAGACATGCAGAATTTGGGAATGGAAGAGGACATGATATGAACTTTGACATTTTCTAACTGCTTTACTGGAAATTTGTTAGGAAATACTGATGATGATATTGCTGACTTAAATTTTCCCACCCTCACCAAAAATTATTATATTGATATGAGACTGCATCTAGGAAAGGATAGTATGAAAGATATTCACATTCCTGTGCCAACTTTTGAATCTTTTCTTCTTTTTTATATTTGTAGGAATTGAGTTATTTCACAAGATGATAAGGGACAGATTATAGGTTCCTCATTTTCATGTTTGTTTTGTTGCTATTAAGCAGAGCTGCAATGGCTTCAGGCTAGAGTTCTGTTGCTGAAATTATTCTGTTTCAAGTTAAGAAATATTTATTTATTTTTTATTTATCAGTGGTTAATTATCTGGGGATATGTATGATTTATACTTGAACATTATAATTTGTTTTATATTTCTCTGCTGTGATTTGTTACGTATTTCTCTGGTGTGATAAAGAATATCAAGCAAACAATATAAATGCTTAGATATTAAATAAGTTCATAAAATTGGTAAATAAAACTCATATTCTGTGGTAATTGGGTGTGCTTATTAGCATTTGAAATGTGGTAGTAGAATATACAGCTAATGTTTGGTAGGCAGCTGTTGTTCTCAAGGAAAAGTAAAATATTTTCTGTAAATTGCATATTTTTAAATTATTCTAAATTCAAAATTTTAAAGAATAAATTTTTAAAAGAGCAGCGTGTAGAGATAATTTTTTTTTTTTTTGTAACTGAGTTAAAACTACTCTGGCCATTGCAGATCACCTGTTGTTAAACATCATTAAAATAATCCCATGAAATAAAACTTCTATTTTTCATTTTTTGTCTCTAATATTATCATAGATATTGTATGTAAGTGGAGAGAAGAAAAAAACAATTTTAAATATGTAAGATATTAGGGCTCTGCTGCTCAGGCTTTGATACTTTAAACTTGGGTTACTTTGATAAATAGTCTTTTTCTTTGCTGACATACACTGACACACAAATGCACAGAGCATTATTAGAGCAGGAGTACACTTAATGACATCCAGTTTACTCAGGATCCTGATGATACAGGAAAGGTCATCTGCACCTTTCATTTCTGTCTTCCAATATTCACAGGGTTTGAGGTTTTTTTGAGATTTAGAGATTAAAAAAATGCAGAATCATACTTTATTTTACAAGCCAGAGGATGTCTCACCACTGCTGAGTGAAAAAAAACTGAAAGCAAACATGTCACCCCTTTTTCCCTTGTTATTCTTCCTGCCACTGGTACTCTATTATTACTAGCAAATGCTTTGTGAAGGTGGTAGAAGTCTGGACTCAAAAAAGAGACAAACATAATCATGGAAATTTTAAGTCAGTTCCAAAAGCAGATTTGTAAGTTCTCCTCAAAAAGGATCTTAGGATTACAATCAGCTTAATTGAAAAACTGGGCTAAAGATAGTTTGGTTTATAGCTTGCAGGTATATCAAGATACAAACATAACCATTACAGAAGCACTTGCTTCAAATTTTGTTTCCCAAAAGATACCTTCTCACTGCATCCTGCTCTTCCCAGCAGCTGAGGTGATGGAGACAGCAGAGCCCACCTGGAGCTCCAGCAAGGACACCTGCTCTGTGCTCACTAATTCAGCATGTGATGGGACAAAGGGGCTCACTGCAGCAGATCACGCTGTGTATGGCAAAAGGAAGGAAAATCAGGCCTGGGAATGCTTTACAGGTGCAGATAGACACTGACCATCACAGCTGACTCAGTGGAACTGCAGCCACAGAGTAGTGACCTGGCACACAGTAGTTTCATTCTTTTCTTTTGGACAGAATCTTAGACTAGAAACTTGGCAATCTTTCTTTCCTGTGTATAATGACAAGTGAAAAAGAAATGGATCGTTTCTAACCATTGAGTGAGGCAGCTCTGACTCACCCTGTTCTCACACCTAATGTGCAAATGCCCATCATTCATTGGCCCAGCACAGCCAAAACCTTGCACTCATGACAGTCATTCCTTTAACTCACTTTTACTACAGTCACTGCCTTGATATTCACAATATGGACTATTAGAGAGCTTCAGTATAAATTAGGCACACTCTATAATCACATGGATCAGACTATGGCTATTTCTTGGAGTGTGTAGAGTGACTCTTTTTTGTTTCTCAGGAACTTTTCTCACTACTTATTCCAATTTACAATGTTTACATCTTCAAGTAGTATCTCCTAACATAAAATATAACTTTATACATGTTTAAATGTGTCTGATCACGTTCAGCGTGACTAGGTAAGCATAGATTTCATTTTCATAGTGTCTTTTAGTGCTTTGTAAACATAGAATCAAATCATAATCTTAAGTAAGTAGTGAATAACTGGCTTTTTACACTTATTCAGTAGATATATCTGTAAACTTCATATTTAAACTGGTAAAGAAGTGTGATTTTAGAAAGCTCCATTACTATGATCACAGAAATATATACGAATTCATTTATACATATTTTATAAGAAATTTTTTGTATCTATAGCTATACCGTATATGGATGTCATATATATGTGTATGTGTCGCATATAGATGCATATATGTGAGTGCATGTATAGTTATATAAAATATCATATGTACCTATAAAATGGTTATTCTTTCCCCATTCTGAAAAGGAGACTTTAAGACTCAAATACTTCAATAGACTGGAATTCCAACCACATATTCACGAGAAGAATTAAGATTTGTTAGATTTCAAAAGATAGTATTTTTCAGCCTTCAGAATTAAAATGGTCTGTTTATAATTTGGATTTAAGCTGTGAAAGTCTGTTAAAACATCTGGTAAGTGTATAATTGAACTTTGCTCTCTAAGATCATTCCATCCATGAAGTACTTGAAAGTACTATATTAGGTGACCTCGGGACCTACAACAATTATGGTTGCAGTGTTTTAGCCCTGAATATAAGATTTCACTTAACAATGTTGTTTAGGTTCTATTGCTGGGGAGTAAAAATAATTTGAAATTTAACGGGTTAAATTTGCTTCAGATGGCATTTTGTGCTTGCATGTTATAAATGAAATTGTATTTTATTTACAAATAAATATTTATGTTCCAAGCATTGTCTTGTTACAAGCCATATTTGTTTGGTTCAGGCCAAATACATTTTTACAAGTGACCTAAGCTAGATATTCACAAAGTTGGACACTATTTTATTGGCACAGAATTTTGTTAAGTGACTTGTAGAATGATATTGGATGATGAATGATGGTCCCTTTATCTTCATAATCTTCCTCTGTAGTTCAGCTTTTTCACTGAATTCTTTCTCCATCCTTGTGAAAAACTTCATTATCCTGGCTTCCTCTAAGCCTGTCATCTAGACACCATGCCTAGTTTCTCATGTCCAGGTTGTCTGGCAGATGTTTTCTGCATAATTATTCTAACAGGTGATACCATTGATTTCTCCTCTGAAAACTTTCCCCTGAAAAGCCCATTGACCTTGTATTTGAATGACTGAAAGATCTTTTCTATTCATTCCCCTCAATGCCTAAAGATTTTTTAGCTTTTTATGTATTTTTCATGTATTTGTAGCCCTGTATATTTTTAATATATATTTGTGTAGCTTCTAGTATTTTTCCTGCCCTCTCTCATAGTTTAGCAAGTACTTACTAATACATTCTTGAAATACCGTTTAGTCTTATTCTTAAGAAGAGAATTCCTGACAAGGACATCTATTTTCTATGAGAACTTAAGAGACATAACAAGAAAATATAGCAAAAAGCCCGTGGACCAGCTCCTAAGGCTGACACAGGGGTGGGTTACTGGGATAACTTATTTCCTATTGAAGGTACTGGCTAGATATACTAATTAATTAACCTTATAAAAATCATAGAAATACTGTATCATGCATGTGCAATGCCATGTTTTGTGCACCTGAAACTTTAATTAAAGAATTGATTTTATATCTTACTGCTCTAACTCTGTTGCAAGGTTGTTTTTTTTTCTTTTGTTATTAGGCAACACCCTTACAACAAAATTTTTACTGATTTTCCTAGAATACAGTTGTGTAAAGATTTTTGCTGAAGTATTACTCTAAGCACTCTTCTCTGCCTCCTAAAGTTCCCACTTCTTTACTACATCAGAAATTACTTGCCTTTGTTTCCAAGATTTATTCAATCTTTCTTCACCTTGCACATTACTACTTCTTCCAGCTTGTCATCCTGAAAGGCTGACTCCTGTGTGTGCAACATTTCTGTCACTCTTTTCTCTGATTTTCAAACCAAGTCTTTCTGCTTTCTCCCACAGTGCCCTTCATTGTTGTAGTGCACAAGTTTTAAGTTTACTATAAGTTGATTTTATTTAGAATTGTAATGGTTTCTCCCTGATGTCCCCCCTTTTGTAATGGTCTGCCCCAGGTCTCCCTTTCCCGCCCTTGCCCTGTTGCACCTCCCCAAACCCCTCACAGTTAGTTGTCAATCCTCCCCGGGCCCTCCCATATACCCAGAATGCTCCCTGTTCTTCTCCCTCAAACCACTCCCTAGTCCATGTCAATCCTCCCTGGCCCCTCTCGATATTCTAGAATGTTCCGTGTCAGTTAGTGTTTTCTATGTTTGTGATCTGTCCCCGTGTTCTGTACCCCGCCCAAGTGTTACCCCATTGGTGAATTGGTTCACTGTCTCCTCCTTGGGTTCCTCCCACCTGCCGTTCCTATTGGTTGTTAGCTTGTACCCTCCCATAGGGGAGGTCCTGTATTTAAGTTGCTGCTTGCCTGGTTTTTTTCGCCTTTTG